>BHFT01034896.1:0-29217 GCA_004320025.1 Laticauda laticaudata | reverse complement strand
TATCAATAAGGCCCTAAGGTGTGGCACCTGGGATGGGTGGACACACCACAAGTCCCACTTATGCTTGCACTGGAGGTTTATCTATCTCCACTGCTATCCTGACCCATCCCACAGCCTATTAGCCATCCCGCACAGGTATCCTAACGCCATCCCAAAGCTCATCCTTACCATCCCACACGCATGCAAAGGCCTTAAACCATTTATCCTAAAAGTTTCCAGCAAAGACTTTATTAAAGAAAAACGAACATGAAGCAAGTGTGTGAATCATAAATTAGACTTTAGTTAACAACAAGGCTATAAAACAAAAAAGAGTCTCTGGCAACTCCTCTTGGTCGGCTCAATCTCAGGGGTGAAGGGTGCAGCGAGCTGTGGACCGGTCGGCTGGTGCTGGAGAGGGCTTTTCATCGAGGTCCCTGCCAGAAGCAGAAGCAGCAGAAGCGACGCCTAGCCCCAGAAGAGTGAGCCCATGCTGCAGAAGCCCCAGCAGAACCAGAGTGAGGGCCAGGGGGCGGATGGTAGCCCTGTCCCTCTTTCCAGGGCTGGCAGCAGATGGCTGAGGCTTGCTGTGCTTCCGCATGGTTGTGGGGTTGCTGGCTGGCAGGAGGCTGGCAGGAACCAAGGCTGGCAGGGAGGCTGCACCAAGGCTGCAGGAAGGCTTGCAGGCAGGCAGGCACCAAGGCTGGCAGGCAGGCAGACAGCAAGGCTGGCAGGAGGCTGGCAGGCAGGCAGGCCACCAAGGCTGGCAGGAGGCTGCACCAAGGCAGGCACCAAGGCTGGCAGCAGGCAGGCACCAAGGCTGGCAGGCAGACATGAACCAAGGCTGGCAGGAAGGCAGGCAGCAAGGATGGCAGCAAGACTGGCTGGCAGCAAGGCTTGCAGGCGGGCTGCAGCAAGGCTGCAGGCAGGCTGGCAGCAAGGCTGGCAGGGAGGCTGCAGCAAGGCTGGTAGCAAGGCTGGCAGCAAGGCTGGGAGCAGACATGCAGGCAGGGCAGGAAGGCAGCCAATCCGTGCCGGCAGCAGGGTCTTTCCTCTGAATGGCGACCTGCTTCCAAGCTGGCTTCCGTTATATCCACGGGGCTGACGCAATGCATCCTCCCCGCATGCGCAATTAATGCCAGGCATCCGCTAGGCTTCCGCTGTGCATCCGTTGGGTGCATCGCGCTTCATCCGCTGGCGTCCGTTCTGCATCCACTGTATCCGTTTCGCATCCGCTTCGCTGAGGCCCCCCCGGAAGCCCTGCGGATGTGCCATCCGCTCCATCCGCTTCCATCCGCTAGCGCTCCGTTCCGCATCCGCTTTGCATCCGCCCTGCATCCTCCCGCATCCGTGTTATTCCGCTCGCGGTTTTGCAAATTTTTGCCCCTTTGAGAGCGGATAACGAACAACAGATGGAACATTTTGCTCGTCCACTGTGTCCTTTTTGCATCCGTTGGGCAGTGTGACATGGGCTTTAGATCAAGGGTCCACTCTTTCAGATCTCATGTACTTGTTTGATCTATAATCAAGGCAACCTTCCTCCAAAACATAATCATTAACTTTGAAAAATCACACTTATGTCATGATTTATTCTTTAATGTTCTGAATATTAATTTTTTCACATACATATTTGGTATTTTTTTCTCCCTTTCTCTTCTTTTCTGTATCCACAGAAGAACTGAATTGATAAAGTATTCCCTCGCATTTTTTTCTGCATTATATTGAATTTTTGTATATATTATTTAGGAATTACAAAATATTATGTAGTCATAACTGGTGTAATTTCTTCAGTTTATTCTGGGACTAATTGAATATTTTATATGGAGATTAAAGGTTAGGTCATGTATGTGGACTTCATCATTACTTCTGATTCAAGGGTAAATTTAAATCACCCATAAGATCATTATATAGACATCTTCCCTTTAGTGCTGATTTACCACCAGCTTATCAGGTACTTAGGAGTTGACCACAGTGACACAAGGAAACAACAAATGTCTTAATAGCCATCCATTAACATCCTAATTAACAACTGACATAGCTTATACACCATATTACTGACCAGGCATTATATAAATACAATGCGTAGAACAATGAACATATTTCCTGATGATGGGCTCCAACATGAGCCCAAAAGCTTGGATGAAGAAACCTTTGGTTCTGGCGAGTGACTCAGACTGCAGCATTATTCTGGGACACATATATGTTTCCTTAGTCACCATTTTCCTTTAGTTATTACTTATTCATAGCATCTAAATGTGATACATGGAACTAAAGTTATTTCATTTTGTATTTAATTCTTTGGTCCAGAAGGCCATTCACAAGGTCATCATTTTCTTTTCATAAAATCCCATTCAGTTATGTAGCACAATGGTTAAAGACATGTAATAAAACAGTTCTATTGATTTTTGCTGGCTTTGTGACCTATCCAAAAAAGGGAGAATGTGATTTTGAATACACTTGCAAATGACAGACTTGCAGCAAAGAAAGCAAACATTGCAGCAAACATTGCAGCAAAGAAAGACCTATAATTTGTGACATTTATTTTTAGGATTGTATTTTGGAGAATGATATGGGTTTGATAGCTATGAGAATGGAAACAGAGCAGAGGGAAAAAAGGAAATGAAAAGCTTTCCGGGTTTTTTGACAGGGTTTTTTTTATAAATAGTTTTAAGTCTTTTTTTCCTCCTTTCCTTTTAAAGGGAAATGGCTCAAGAACCTGGGAAACAGGCAAAGCATATATGGAAAATGCTGTTGCATTGATTATAGACCATAAAGAGATTATTTTATTAATGGATTACTTTTTATTATTTTGAAGAACAGTTATGTTGTGAAAGTAAATGGATGTAGATAGTGCTTTGATAGCTACCAAAGAAGCCATATTTTGGTTCCTATTTTAGACTTGCTCAATTCAGAAAGAAATATTTTGCGATGTTTCATTTACAATTCTCACTGGGAAATAAACACCAAATGTTTTACTTCAAGAGAGAAATCTTGTCAATTCTCATCAATTGCCAAGACACTAACACTTTTTTGTAAATCAGCCTTGGATTTAAGATTTCTTGCAAACCAATTTCCAGGAAGAAATTCATATACTAATAAAAGAATTTATACTAATAAAAAAACATCTTGCTTGCCCCTCCCCAAATTCGCAAAAATGAAACTGTAAATGCATAAAAGAGAGCCTACAATCTGAATAGCCTCTATAATGTTTTACTGTTTTTTTCCATTGAATAGCTTGTTCTATGCTTCCTCACATGCCATCACATATGCTTTCAAAGCTCCATTCCATGACCAAATGAATTACAGAGATATTCACATCAAAAAGGGCCCATAAAATCCTTCAGCTGGTTCTTTGGGTTTTGGGAACCTGAATTATGTGAAGATTATATGGCATCCCAACCCCCTTTATATTGCCTTGATGGACAGACAGTATAGGGAGCTCTATGAATCCTGACTTTGAAAAGAAATTATCGAATAATCATTCTGCATTTGCTAATTAGTATAGCTCTTTTGCTACAATAGGAAAGAAAAGGAAGGAGGAAGGGAGGAGAGAAGGGGGATACTAGATGTCAATAGTAGTTTAGAGTTCTAAAAGCACATAGAAGAAGCCTGGTAAAATGGAGATAGGCTCCAAAATATTCCTCACAAAACAGAAAAAAAATTAGCATCCTTTCAGCAGGTCTGAGAAATGGACAGCAGAATCTTTAGTTGGTGATCAGCCAATGATCCTGGGAGGATAGTGTTTGAGTTGGAATGCATCTTTTGCAGAGTCAAACATGATAGCTTATCATTAGCAATGGGAAGTACATGTGGTAGAAAGATCAGTTAATTTTTCAGATGCAGAAGGTTGTCTCAGTAAGTAGCAGTCCTAGCTCATCTTGATGTTCTGGCACATTAAACAGTTAGTATTTGGACGGAGAAACATTAGGGAATTCCACAGCTTGTGGAATTGTGGGTTAAAAAAATATCCTCCCAGAAAAAGGAAATGGCAACTCTCATCCATAAAGCTGCCAACAATGCCATTCAAGGAATGAAGGGTGTTATCTTTTAAAAGGTGATGTTCTAGTCTAGTGAATCAGAAAGAGCCATTTTTATTGCTAGCAAAAAGCAGTATTTTATTATTAAATTTATGTTCCCCATCTTGCTGAGTATCAAGGGTTATACCAGAAGACTGCAAAGGTCACACATGCAAACATGCACATTTACACACAAAGATTCACAATTCCATATAATAGAACATAGAGTTGGAAGGGGCCTTGGAAGTCTTCTAGTCCAACCCCAGGAGATCCTATACCATTTCAGACCAGTTCTGTCCAGTCTCTTAAAAGCCTCCAGTGATGGAGCACCCATAATTTCTGAAGGCAACAGCAACAAGGCAAGATATTAGGGATATCAACATAACTCCAAATTACATCAAGTAATTAAAACCTATAAACTGTGCAATTCAGGTGACCTATTTCTATTTTGATGAACTTTCTGGTTTTGTTGGGAGGCTTTTTGTTGTTTTTTTTCTAGATCTTAGTTATTGATATAATTTTGTGAAAATCCTATATACTCTGTGGACAAAATATGACAGTGATGGTGGGAATGGCAATGGCAGCCCTGGGTTAATAAATTCTTAGTTTTTATTGCAGTTCTAGAATTACAAAAATACCCCAGAAAATTTTTTGGCAAGGGCCAGTTATATGGCTGGAGTCTAGCTTATATCTAGTGAGAAACTTATCCCAATCCTCATTCCATACATAAAATAATTCCAGCATTCCAGCATAAAATAATTTCCTGAAGTTTTTGTAAGTAGGATGTATATGTATTGGGTATGAATGAATGCATATTAATAAAAATAATTAGTAATACAGGTAATAAAACAAGTGTGCAATACTTTCAAACTTGATGCTCTGAAGGGCAGACCACATTGTTGTATATCAGATATTAGTATGCTTATCACCCTGACCTGTTATCCTTTCTCTTCTCTTTGATCTATTTATAAAGGCCCTTAAGTGAGTGGGTTGCTTGTCAACTGATTAATATTTTATTCCAGTGCAGTGTAATTTTTAAGGATAAGCAGTTTTTCTCACTCCTTCCAACTTTAATTGTTTTCTGACTCAATATAAAACAATAGCAATGGGCTTTTGTGATTTTTGTATGATATAACTTTTATTTATGTTGCCTGTTTATTATGTCACAAATATAATACAAGAGTCTTGGGCTTCTGCTATTAGATGGAATAAAATGTTATTAAATTGAGAAAACATATTTAAATTATAGATATATTATTAATTTCAGGTAACATTAATTTACAAATTATTAGACACTCATTTTTTCTTTGTTATTGTTGGAAAGTCTATGCCAAGCTAAAGGAGCATTGTTAATATAAGTAAATACAAATAGTTCCTAATGTTTTAAAAGAATGCAGAATTCCATACCTTCATTTATGTTGTATAATAACATTTATCATTATTAGTTTAGTAAACTTCTCTCTGTCCTTTACTGAAAAAAAACCTTGAGAAATAAGTATAACATTTACTGGTACAATTGACTATCTGAAAAAAAAAAGGATGGCATTTAACATGGAGCACAGTGATTGTTTTCCCATTTATCTCTTGTTCATTGAGATCTTTTTCAGTAAAAACTTAGTCATCTCACATACAAATTCTTAAGAGTGCTGCTGCAGAAATATTTTGAGATGCAATAATATCCTTGAGATACAGATTGATTGTTATGCATATGGCCTTGCATTTATTTTAGCCTGAAAAGTAACTTTTGTTTCACCAACATTTCCTAAAGTCAGAAATTTTCAGACTGAACTACTTTGACACCCTAAAATAAAAGATTAATTTTGGATAAGCACACATGTACACAAAGAGAGATTGGGGGGGGGAGGTGTTGAATAAAAGCTAATGAGTTTGGCCCAAGCTTTTGTTTCTGCTTTGCTTGGACAAGCCAACAGCTGGCATAATCATACAGAGCAAGAGAAAATTCTGACAATGATCCATCTTTCAGTGTACAAGCCATCTGGGCTTACTTATTCCTTACTGTATCCTTTCTCAAAATATATGCTCATATACTGTATTAGTGGAGAACTGGAAGTATTTTGCAAAAGATCTTATAGTATCATTTGGATGTGGATTACAAATGGTGGATTTCCCTACTCCAAAGTAGTTATGATTGCTTTTTCTGGAGTCTTTTCAGAATTGTTTTCCCTTATTTATACTGATATTAATAATCAGATATTAATTAGATGTTTGCTCTAATTCATACAGCCAAAAAATATGAATGTACAAATATGAGACTGTCACCAAAGAAAAGTCTTATGGAGAGTCCTGGCTGATAGTGGTGGGCTATTAACATAGCTTTTGAAGTTATTTTTTCTTGTAGAAAGTCAAGAATTTCTGGTGATCTATTAGCAAACAATCACAGGTAAGTCTGTTGCATACAGGTGACATGGTTCTGAAGGAAAGAAAAAAAACAAACTTCAAATTATTTCTTGCTGTATAAATGTCACCAAAAAACTTCATTCTGTGAACTAGATTTAAACCTTTAAACCTTCCCAGATGCTGAAGCAGGAGGTACATATACTGTAAAGCTGTCCACAATCACCTTGATTGCAAATGAAGCATTGGCAATGAGTTGGCAAACTCCTTCACTTCCTTCCACTTGGTGCATACAGTCATCAGAGGTGACATGTGGAACTGTTTCCCACTCATTTAAAATGAAGATGCTACACTAGAAGCACTAACTATCTTGTTTGAATTAAGGTAGGGAAAAAAAGTGACCAAGGCTTGTATTCTCTATGTGCACACACAATCAAAGCATGACAGAAGGTACAAAAAGATGGGAAAAATGGGAATGATGAAACCAAAGCCAGGCCTGGCAAGTTGATTGATGAGCTGAGGGTTATAACCATTCCAGAGGGTTATAACCATTTCTCCGTTTAACCTTGTGTTTACAATTGGTAAAAGGAAATTATACAAATGAGGCACTGGAAAGCATGGAAGCATTCCATCTTTTGAAAATAGAATTGAGCATAGCCAGAATCCTGTCAAACCAAACTGTTACTCTGCCTGGACCAGCACTTGTCCGGATATAACAGGAACAAATAATAAAATCAAGCTTATTTAAGCAATCTCTTTCTCCAAATTGTGACACCCCTCCCCCTCAGATTTGTCCCCTGGTTTAAGAACCACTGGTATTGCCTCTAAGCTATAAAATTAAGCAAAGACTTTTTAACCACTCCTCTGAGGAAGATAAACCTGACCATACTATAATTCCTAGCTTTGCTCCAAGATTCTACAGAATAATGTTTTTTTTAAAAAACCTTATCAAAGGTATTCAGGCTACAAGGCTATTTAGAGCTATACAAACCCTTCTTTCCTCCTGATTTTTAAAATAACGTGCCCCACATGCCTTTCTGCTTTCCTTGCTAAAGATTTAAATCTGAGCTACATTTGGGACAGGACATGTCACTTGGAAGGGCTTTGGGTAAGTGGCAATCTGACTGCTGGATTGGATGCAGACCCCTTAATCACAGCAGTCTGTTTTTCTGTTTTTTTTCTTAGCTGCATTTGTGTGCGTGTGTGGAGAGAATGGAAACTGGCACTGGACCTGGCTGGATACAAGGCAATGCAACACAAGGCAGGGCAAGGCAAGACTGATGGAAAAGACCAGAAGAATCAGCAATCTGAGTGCTGCTAGTCAGCTGATATAAGTTGTTGCCCCCTTAGGATAGGCATGAAAGCACTGAACAGAATGAACTAGCAGTTTAGGCCCTCAGGACTGCATTGTGTCTAGCATTTGTAGATTTCTCTTACATTTTATGCTATAAGATAAATAAATATTTTTTTTCTAAGGTCCAGTAGTAAATAGTTGGGGGATATGAGTTATTGGACTGGAAACTGTATCCACATTATAGATTATTTTGCCATCCTTTGATATCAGATCACTGGTGGGATTCATTTTTTTTTCCTACCAGTTCTGTGGGTATGGTGTGGTGTGGCTTGGTGGGGGTGGCTTGGTAGGCATGGCAGGGGAAGGCTACTGCAAAATCCCATTCCCTTCCCATCCCACTAACCTGTTTTCCAGCTCTGTTCTCCTGTGCAGGGCAACAAAAGAAGACCCAGCCGATCAGCTGGGACTCAGGAGGAAGAAAATAGAGGGGGTGGGTGCAGTCAGAGGTGATATTTACCGGTTCTTTGATTTCTGCTACCGGTTCTCCAGAACTGGTCAGAACCTGCTTAATACCACTTCTGTATCAGATCATTTTCTATTAATTAGGAAACATATTTAGCTATTTGACCCACAACTGTACTTGTACTTATGCCTATATCTAAGTCTGTCTCTGTGCCATGCCTCCCATTCTAACAAGTTTTGTTTAATCTGTGTAGATAATAAATACTTAAACAAAATACTGTATAGGTTAATAAGTGAGTTCTTATTGACAAATCAGACAATTGTCTCATTGAAAGCAACATGAATGAAAATTGCCACCAGTAAGACTGGCTAAGATGTTTCCGAACCTCCAGCCAAATTGTTGGAAGTGTAACTGTATCCAGGGAACATACTTTCATTTGTGGTGGACGTGTGCATATGCCCAGAAGTTTTGGAGAAATATTAAAAATTGGATTCTAAACATAACTAAACAAGATGTAAAATTTGAACCCAAAACCTTCTTGCTGGGTATGATAGATTTAAAAATAGAAAAAGAATATCAATATTTAATCTTGCACATTATAACGGCAGCCAGAATAAGCTACGCACAAAATTGGAAACTGTCTACTGTTCCTTCAGAGGAGATGGTCATTAAAAAAATTCACGAGTGTGCAGAGATGGATAGTCTAACTAAATTATTAAAAAACAACAAAGATAGTGACTACTATAAAATCTGGAATTGTTGGTATGAATAGTTAAAGAAAAAGCAACATTTGACAACTAGATAAGCTATGAAACTATGGAAGATGTGCATTAAATCATAAAATATTCTGTGAAATTAAAATATTAAAAGAACAAGGAAGGTATTGTAACAAGGCAGATCACGTCAATGTTACGGGGTGAAAAAAAGGTGTAACCAATGCTCAATACCTGCTGCAAAATGTATGTATGTATGTATGTATGTATGGTATTCAGCTTTGTTCGGGTATTTTCCCACGTCATCAGAGTTGTGCTTTTAAAGCTGTAGCAATATCTATCTATCTATCTATCTATCTATCTATCTATCTATCTATCTATCTATCTATCTATCTATCTGATCTATCTATCTATTACTACAGTATTTGTTTTCTAAAGTTTTGCGTCGGTACCTTACATATATTGTATAATACTAATTGATATATGCAGCTGCAGAGACAACCAGGTTGTAACACCTAACCCTGCTTCAATGATTAACATTTTCATAACACCCAAACAGGCAGCTACCAAAACCTCACTGAACAAAAGAACAGAATCTGCTCTACCTCAGTATAATGACATGTTCACAGTAATAAAGAGTCCAATTAGATCAGTTAAAACAAGATTTTCTACACATACACCTGGAATATGTAGCAGCAAAAATCCACCCTCTACTTTGCTGATCAGCGACTTAAAACAACTTACAACTTGGAGAGAGTCCTGGAAACTGAAACACTTAAAAAATGATAAACTCACAAAAGAACTTAAAAATTAGAAATCTAAAAAATGACAAGGAAAATTCCCAATAAACCCACCCAACACCTGAAACAATCTAGATACAACATTTTTCCAACAAGAACTCAACAAAACAGAAACAGATGTCCTATCCAAAGATTATAATTATGCCATTAGCACCCAAAAAAATCCAACAGAATCCAGATTGACATGTGTGCAGTAGAAAGCCAGCCTCAACCAAAATAAAATACTCGATGAAGCTGACAGAATAAGACACCGCAGGTACCACATCTTAGCACAACGGAAACCCACCAAAAAAATATTTGCCCAAAAAGATAATTCACAGCATTACAAACCGCTGGAAAAATGATAAACAGCCATAATAATTACTCCCAGCAGCACAAAGGAATCCATTGCCACATTAGTAAGGCAGACAGAAAAGACTATGAACAAAAATTGACAGAACCGTACTCCAAACTCCACATTACAAAGTCAACCTATAAAACACAGACCCAACCAATATCTCGGAAAAATTAACCAAGAAGAAAAATTAATACCAGCCACAAATAAGCAAAGAGAAAATCCAACAGACGCATCATCCCAAGAAAAAAAATCTTTTCTAGATGCCCCAAATTATACGGCCTCCCAAAAATACACAAAGAACGGCATACCCTCTTCAGACCCATCAGTCAGCTCCATAGGAGCACCAATTACAAAAACCTAGCTAAATACTTAGTCCAAAAACAACTACAGCCCCAGTGCTGAAACCGCAGCTTCAATACAAAACTATACCACTTCATAGGAAATAACAAAGAGCTACACGTAGAACAAGAAGATCGCTTGTAAGTTTCACGTGTTTCACTATTCCACTCAAAGTCCCGATAAAAGAAACTCTTGGAATCATTCAAAAATAAATACCAACCAGCTAAAACCACCTGTCATGGAACTAACGAACACTGCCTAACAACACATATTTCATATAACAGAAGACAAAGATTACAAGCAAATTTGAAGGAGCCCCTATGGGGGCATCACCACTGTCACCCGTCATTGCCAAACCTTTCATGCAAGAATTATCGAACCAGCAGCCCTGGCTAATTGCCACCCACAAAACCCAAACATGCTAAGAACATCGATTGACAAATTTTGATTTGGCCCCATGAAAAGAAAAAGCTCTAAAACAATTTCCTAACACCCTAAACAACACACACCCCAAAAATCAAGTTCACCATGGGAAACGAAAATAAACAAACCAACTTACCATTCCAGATGTACTAATCTACAAAAGAACAATCACACTGACACACCAAATACCAAAAAGAAAACACACACCAACGCACCCTCAACGCCCAATCCCACCACCAGCCGCACAGATAAATCCGGAGGCGAAAACACTAATTTACCAGAACCAAAACCCTGCAGGATAAGAAAACAATAAGACTGAACTATGCACCCTGACTGAAGCTATTGACACCAATGCTTCCATCAAAAAACAAAATCAACCAGCTTGATCCACAAAAACACACACAAAACATAACAGAGACATAGCAAGACCAACGACCTAAATGGCAACACTGTCTTGCCCTACATAAGAGGACTACAGATAAAATCATAAGAACTACACAGCATCACATCAAGATGCCTTCAAAAACAACAAAAAAATAGCAGCCATCCTGACGAACCCAAAGACAAAATTACCTGGAAAACCAAGCATATACAAATCCGCGTTACATCATGCCGCCACATACATGGACAGACCAATAGAAGAATAAGTACCCCCTGAATGATACCACAAAAAAGCCAGGAAAAAGCTGGAACACACCTCGCTCACTAGTCCAACACGTGAAAAGCCAGCAGTCACAACATCAACTTCAATGGCACCCAAAACCCTAGCCACTATAGAAAACCCCAAGCCACAGAATTCAATCAAGAGAAGCCATAGAGATTGAAAAAAGAACCTGACAGCTTATGAATAGAAAGAGATGATTCCAGCCAGACTGTCAATCTATTTTGGAAGCCTGCACTCTCAAATAAGAAAGATCTCCACATCCACAAAACAAGACACAACACCTGACACAGACAGACTCCCTCTGATCGCCTCCAACTCAAACACCCCCCCAACAGCACCCCAGGTGAAACTCAGCTGCTGATGAAGAGCAGCCGTCCTTTTCACAACGAAGCCAAGCAGATTGAAAGCCTCCAACACAAGAACAGAGTGCCCAGCCAATCAAAGCCACAAAACAGACAGAGAAACCAGAAACACCAATCAAGTCAAAACTCACAAGTCCAATGAACACAGACCAGGTTAATAAGCCATATCAGAATAAGACCAGCCTCAAATTTGAAACAGAGGAAACTGTGAGACAATCACTTCCTATACAGAAGCCTGATGATGCAGATGAGATCTGCTGAAAACGTTGCTTACAACTTAACTAGAACTACAATTAGCTACAACTTTAACAGAACTACAATGACATGGGATAATACCCGAGGAAGCCTAAAACAGCCATATAATATATTATATATATATATATATATATATATATATATATATAATATATATATAATATATATATATGATATATATATATATATATATATATATTATTACTATTATATATATATGTTTTTTAAGGCTTTCGCGTGGAACTACATCGTGTGCTGTTTTAGCTTCCCTCGGGTATTATCCACGTCATTGTATGTTGTTAAAGTCTGTACAACGTTTCAGCAGAATCTCATACTGCCAATCATCAAGGCTTCTGTATGGGATTGTGTGTCTCACAGCTTTTTGTTTCAAATTCAGCTGTCCATTCTGATTAGCTAGGAGCCTGGGTCTGGTTCACTTCGGACTGGAGTTTTGATTGATTGCGGTTTCTGTTTCTTCGTTGTTTTGTGGCTTTGATTTGGCTAGCCAACACTCTGTAATTGTGTTGGAGGCTTGTCAGTGCAGCTTGGCTTTGTGTGAAAGGACGGCTTGCTATTCATTAGCAAAGCTACTGTTCACCTGGGTGCCGTGTGAGGGCGGTGTTTGAGTTGAGGCATTCAAGGGAGTCTGTCTGTCTCATAGGTGTTTGTCTGTTGTGGTGTGGAGATCTTTCTATGTGAGAGTCAGCTTCCCAAATAATTAACAGTCTGCTGGAATCATACTCTTCTTATTCATGCTTTCTCAGTTCTTTTTTTTCAATCTCTTATGGCCTTCTTCTGAATGTTCTGTGGTTGGTGGTTATTCTATAGTGACTAGGTTTTTAGTGCCATTGAATTGATTTGTGACCTGTGGTTTTCATGTGTTGCGACTAGTGAGGAGGTGGTGTTTCCACGCTTTTTACTGCCATTATTGTGTTCATCTAGGTGTCGGTACTTATTCTCTTTGGTCGTTCAATGTATGTCCGTGGCGGCATGATTACAGGAATTTCGTATATGCCTTCGTTTCCAAGTTCAAATTTTGTGTCTTTGCGTGTTTCTCAGGATGGCGCATTTTTTTGTCTGTTATTGATAGGCAGTCTTTTCTGTGAATGCTGTGTAGTTAATCGTTACATGATTTTATCTGTAGACCCTTATGTAGGCAAGAACAGCTGTTCCATAGGTCTGTTGTCTCTAGGTCTCTGTTATGTCTTTTGTGTTTTTGTGGATCAAGTCGTGCGTTGATTTTGTTTTTTGGAACCATGGCTGTCAGATACTTCAGTTCAGGGTGCCAAAGTTCAGTCGTTATTATTGTCTTATCTGCCAGCGTTTGGTTCTGCGTAATTAGGTTTTCGCCACGGAATTATATCTGTGGCTGTGGTGGGATGGGCGTGAGATAAGGTTGGTGTTGTGTTTCTTTTGGTATATGTGTTTATCCCAGTGTTGGCCATTCTGTTCCTTTTGTAGATTTAGTACATTCAGAATGGTAAGTTTGTTTGTTTATTTCCGTTTTCCCTGAGTGAACTTGATTTTGGGGTGTGTGTTGTGTTAGGTGTGTTAGGAAATTGTATTAAAGTTTTCTTTTCCATGGGGCCAAATCACAAAATTGTCGTCATCGATTTGTATCTTAGCCATAGTTTAGGGTTTGTTGGTGCATTAGCCAGGCGCTCTGATTCGAATTCTTCCATGAACAGTTGCCAATGACGGGGTGCACAGTTGGTGATCCCATAGGGCTCCTTCAACAATTGCTTGTATCTTTTCCTTTGTATATGAAATATGTGTTGGTTAGGCATTGTTCCTGTAGTTCCATGACGTCTTTAGCTGCGTTGCGTATTTATTTTTGATATATTTCAAGAGTTTCTTTATTGGACTTGAATGAATAGGTAAAACCACGCGAAACTTTACAAGCAGATCTTCTTGTTCCCACATGTAATCTTTATCATTTTCTAAAAGAAAATGGTATGAATTTTGTACATATGAAGCTGCAGTTCCAGCATGGGGCTGTAGTTGTTTGCTAATATTTACTAGCGTTTGTAATGGTGCTCCTATGGCAGCTGACTATGTGTCTTGAAGGTTATGCCTTCTTTGTTGTATTTTTGGGAGCCATATAATTTGGGCGCATCAGAAGATTTTCTCTCTTGGCTATGATCGTCTGTTGGATTTCTCTGTTAATGTGGTCTCGTTGTTATAATTTTCTTCTTGGTTCAAATTTTGGTTAGAAAGAACTTATAGTACTATATTCTTAAGTTTTCACGTGGTTTACTTACATGTATGCGTCAGCTGATTTCCTTCGCGATTATCCCACGTCATTTGTAGCTTGTGCCTTTTAAGGTTGAAGCAATGTATTCGGGCAGAATCTCATCTGCAGTCCATCAGCTTTTGATGAGATTCGTCTGGCTACAGGTTCACTCCTTATCACAGGTTCTGTTTCAGTGTGGACGGGCTTGGTTTGTGCTCAGGTTAGTCTTAATGCTGGCGGGATTGACTGGCGTGAAGCTCGATTCTGTTGTTTGGGCTTCTGTGCTGGGGTCGTCCACATCTGTCCATGCGTGGTGGGGTGTCAGTTTGCTTCTTGTAGTGGCAGTCAGAGGCGTTGAAGCGGCTAGTGTTTCAGCTGCGGACACTTCTGGTCCATAGCGTCGCTGTCTCATCTTCGCTGTGTGGGTGAGAATCTTTTTTCTACATAAAGTGGGTGGTGGTAGCATCTTGTTGGCACTCTTGTGGGTGTGGGTTCTGTGGTCATTCTCATGTAGGTACTCATTTTATTAATGAGGCAGGTTTCCAAGATGTTGTAGTGGAGTATCAATCTATGTGTTATTCATGCTGTGGGGTTGGGCGTTTTTCTATGCCCTCATGGCTTCTCTGATTATTGCTGGTTGTTAAGGTTCATCTTTGCGTATAGTTCTGGGGTATTTTAAAGTCAATTTCATTACCTGCTGTGTTTGAGGTATCGACCAGGAAGTTGGTCAGTTCTTCTTTTCTTGACGAGTTCTTTGTTCTTCAATGCGTGCACTTATGATCTTCTGTAGGTTTGTCAGATGTTGTGTAGGGCAGCAGGCAACGGATTTGTATACTCTTGGTTTCTACTCGATTTTGTCTCTCGCGGTTTGCTTAGATGGTGAATACCTTTCTGTTTTGTGCTCAGAATCCTGTGTTAATGTTGTGTATTGTTGAGAGATCTTGCTATTTTGTCTGTAGGCCTCTTTATGTATATGGAGGAGGGCTTTTCCAGCTCTCTTGTTCTCTGGTCTTGGCTTGTTGGTGGCGGTCCTTTCTTTAGATTAGTGGGTAATCTTTTTTGAAGCCATTGACGGTAAAGTACATTGAGTGAGTAGTGTGTAGTCTTGGTTTTAAGTGGTTCGTCGGCTAAGCATTTTTGTTCTGGCAGATGAGTGTCTTTTTGGCTACGGAATTGTAACTGTGCTTGGTTGGTGGTAATTGTGAAGTGCATGTAGATAACGGTTTGTGTGGGTTTTTCTTCTGGTAGATGTTGGTGTGTCCTAGGGACCAATTGGATTTTTGTATTACTAAAGACATCTAGGAAAGGAAGATTGATTGTGGCTTCTGTTGTCCATGGTGAATTGTATTTGGGGTAGGCTGTTAAGGTGTGTGAGGAAAGTTGCTCAGTTTTTCTTTCCCATGCTGGCCAGATTTATGAAGGTGTTCATTCTATGTATCTGAGCCAGAGTTTTGATTTGTGATCATATTTTTCTTGAGCTGTTGTTTTTTCAAAGTTTTCCATGTAGAGGTTTGCTGGCATGACAAGTGAGAGGGTGTGATCCCATGGGTGCTCCTTTCTGTTTGTTTATATTTTTTTGTCCATTGTAGGCTAAAGTTATGTGATTGATAGGCCAGGTGGTTGGTAAAGATCTAGGATGTACTGGGGGCGGGGGGTAGTATTTGTTTTGGATGGCTGTCAAGGCTTCTTTTTATAGTTCACTTGGGTGAAGAGTTGATATTACATCGAAAGCTCACTAGTTAGGTCGCTGGGTTTGTAAGGTGTTTGCTTTCTTTATGATCTCGATGAACTGGAATGAGTTTCTTACATGTGAGTTGATTGGATTCTGCATTAGGGGGGGGGGGGGCTGTAGTTGTTTGGTGAGGAAATTTGGCTAAGTTTTTGTAGAGGCTGCAGCCGTATGGAGGCTGGACTGATGGTCGTTAGTGGGGTTCCTTTCTTTGTGTTATTCGTGGGGAGACCATAATTGTTAGTGCATCTGGATGATTTTTTTCTCTGGGTATGATTCTTGCTGATTTCTTTGCTGTATGGGGAGGCTTTTATGTTTGGATCTGGTGGTTTTTTCTTAGGTAGGTTGGTGGGTCAGTGCTTAGGGTTTGTATGTTGGGAGTCTTGGAGTAGGTGCGTTAACTTGGTTGGTAGTCAGATGTATTCATAACCACTTTTTGTGTTGCCCTTGTGTGCTGGTAGGCTTATTTATGCAAGTGTCTTCTTCAGGTTAAGTAGTGCAGTTTGTTCTTCTGTGGATAAGTTGCTTTTGGTGTTTGCTAGTGCAGAGGATGTTGGTGATTTGTCTGATTCTGTTAGCATCATCAGGGGTGGTTTTTGGTCAAGCTGTTTTCAACTCCGCATATGATGGTTTCTGTGGAGGATGTGTTTGGAGTGATAGCAAAGTTGAATCCTTTGAAAGGACATTGGTTTCGGCTTCAGTGAGGGAGGATCTTGTCTGAGATGTTGTGCACTGTTTGTTTCATGGTGTTGGCTGTGACGGGGAGGAGTTTTTTCTGTATTTGTTGATAGTTTTTGGAGTTGTTTTTGCTATTCTGTGTCTATGTCTTGGAGGGGTGGTCTGTGTTTCAGCTCTCCAGACAGTGAGTTGTTTAGATTTGTCCCAAAGTAAGGGGTGAATTCTTGTTGCTTAGTCGAGGTGAAGGTGAGGAGTTCTTTGTTGATTTGGTCTAGGAGGGAATCTTTTTGTTGTGAAGTTCATTTCTAATAAAGGGCCAATTCTGTTTTCTTTTTAGGATGCATTTGGCTGGCTGCTGTGTTGGTGTGATTTCCAATTTTGCAAGCTTTTGGGATTAAATTTTATCTCGCGCAGTTGCGTAGGAAGGGAGGTCACATAAAATGGAAGCTCTTTGACTTCAAATTTTCCAGTAAGTCCTTGGTCAGGATGTGGGTTTCTCCGCCGGTAGAGGTGCCAATATTTGTTTTCTGATGTTTTCTAGGCGGGGTATTTGTAGGTGTGATGCTATTGGTTTATTCGGTTTTCTCCCGCGTAAAATGTGGAAGTATCTAATTTGGCAAACGTTTCGGGATGAAGAGGTCTCATTCATCATCTTTCAGGCGTGTTTCCTTCGGCTCTGTGCTTCTCAGAGTAATGTGAGCTTGCAGCTGCTGTCTTCCTTTTAACTGCTAGTGGGGGGTGTGACTTGATGCTAGTGGGGGGTGACCACGAACGCGAAGCCAAACAACAGAATCACAGCTCACCAGCTCAAAATCCCCCAGCAACTAAGACTAACCTGAGCACAACCAAGCCCCCACCTGAACAGAACACACTCCCAGCCAATCAGAACCACAGCCAACCCCCCTACCAACCAGAACACAGCAAACCCCCAACCAATGAGAACACACCCCACCCAATCAGAACACACCCAGGCCCCCAACCAATGAGAACACACCCCAGCCCAATCAGAACACAGCCAAGCCCCACCCAGTCAAGTTACATCCCCACTGGCACTTAAAAGGAAAAAACAGCTGAAAGCTCACATTACTTTGAGAAGCACAAAGCCGAAGACACAAGCCTGAGGATGATGAATGAGATTTCATTGAAACGTCACCAAAATACTTCCAATTTTACGCAGGAGAAATTAAAGCCCAAATAACCTGCAAAGATCCTTATTACAGCCTGAAGCGTATGAGCAGATGAGGATGTCTGCTGAACGTTGCTATACAACTTTAAAAAAGACACTACAATGACGTGGGATAATACCCGAAGGGAAAGCTGAATAGCACACATATATAAGTACCCACGATAACTTTAAAAAACACACAATACACACACACACACACACACACACACACACATACATATACATATACATATATGACATATACATAATACATTATACATATACATATACATATACATACTACACATATACACATATACATATTACATTGGGTGTGTGATGTGTGTGTGTTGTGTTGTGTTGCGTGCTGTTTAGCTTCCTTCAGGTATTATCCCACCGTCATTGTAGTGCTGTTAAAGGTTGTAGCAACGTTTCAGCAGAATCTCATTGCCCATCATCAGGCTTCTGTATGGATGTGGGTCCCACACTTTCTGGTTTGTCAAATCGAGGCTGGTCAAATTCTTATTCGATCGAATAGACCAGCCTCGAATTTGCAAACCAGGAACTGTGAGACCCACATCCATTACAGAAGCCCTGATTGATGGCAGATTGAGATTTCTGCTGAAACGTTGCTTACAACTTTAACAGCACTTACAAGACGAGGGATAATACCTGAAGGAAGCTAAACAGCACACATGTAAGTACCCGCAAAAGCTTAAAAAAACATATATATGTGTGTGTGTGTGTTTATATGTTTGTTTGTTTTAAAAAAATGTTTTAAATATATTAATCTTAAATAAACTTTATTTTAAATTTAAAAAAACAAAAAAACAAATCAGACAATTGTCTCATTGAAAGCAACATGAATGAAAATAAATTCAAAAGTATACAACTAGTAGAAAATTTTCCTTCTTTGAATGAATGAATGTAAATAATATTCAAATTATCAAAGTCTTCCCCACTCACACACAGAGCCTTGAATTAGGTCATTGAGATGGAGGGAGGAGAGCATCCCTCTGTCTGATCTGATACTTCTGGTCTGTAGAATTTAGGATCATGAAAATTGCTCTATTGGAGGAAAAGGAGAATCATCTTCAAAAGCTAGAATGTTTTGTAGCTGACAAAAAAAATTCAGGTGGAACATTTATTGATGAAAATTGTTTTAAAAGGAATTTGTGAAAGGATTTTAAGATTATTTCCAGTGGAAGAATCTTAAAGCAAAAGGTATGATTTTTTTTATTTCCCTGACTAAAAAATGTCTTCAGTGATCAGATAAATTAGCCAGATCTTCCCCAATCACAAAAATGTCATTATTTCCCTGAAACAAGTTTAAAACTCATACATCTTTGGAGGCACTGCAAAGTTTCTCAAGGCAATTACAACATTCAAGATATTGACTTCACAAAATAGACAGTAATCTTCTGGGTTTTTCCTTTAAAAAACTTATTTCATTCTGTATCACATACATTATAGAAACATATAGCCTACAGTTCATTTAATTATCTTTGTTTTGTGCTACTCTAAGCCTTTCAATAGTTTCTTCTTTATGTTGCCATTTTTTTTCGATCAGTATATGTAAAAAGAATTGCTTCTCATGTAGAAGTAATTTTTAGCATGCTAAAAAGGGGCTCCTTGAGTGAAATGTTTATAGCATCAAGGTGGCAGTTGAAGGTGTATGGAATTCAAAATGCCTCATCAAGGTGTATAGTTATTATAGCTTGATTAAGTAGATGTTTAAGTTCCGGCTTAACAGCCTTATAGGTTAACCAAATTCAGAAATGTTCTTTGAAGTATGGGGGATCTTTATTTCAAGTTATCTCGGCATATTTAGATGGAAGTCAGGTGAAAATAAAAAGACAAGAGCAAGGAGTACATTTTCAAAATGAAAGTTGCTTTCACAAACTGATTTTAATATTCTATCCTCCTTTTACTTCATTACACAATATATTTATATTAATTTTAATCAGAGAAATGGAGACTTCCATCCATCCATTTGAACATGAAAGGTTCCCACCCCCCAGAAAGTATATCTTCAAATAATGCATGGAGGAGAATTCTGTAATATTTCCATTTCAAACATCACAATTAGATCACATTCCTCTCCTAGATATAATTTATATAAATTAAATAAATTAACACAAATTGTTCCAGTCTGGTTTATCAAACAAGAGTTTTGCAGTGAAATCTAAATACTCCTTTGTCCATTATATCCAAAAATCTGCTTAAACAAGGGTTTATAAACTTAAGGCTGATTTTTGAAGGTTAAAGGTACTTCTCTTAGTTCTCCTACATTTACACCACACATTAGTGTGAAAATCATGCCTACCAACATAGCAGATTTGGTGCTATATTTTTCTGCTTCACTTGATGAACAGTAGTTGTATCTGGAGCAATTACTTTTCATGAAAGTGTCTCACACTCAGCACTGACTATTTAGAAATACTGCAAGTTATACAAGCTGCTATATAATAACAGTTAAAATGCAAAGACCAGTCTTTAGTTCATCTTTAAAAGGCATGGTAGAAAATTGGGGGTCGGGGAGAACCAATAATGCAGTGTTTGCATTCTCTATGGGCCCTGATAACACCAGTTCCAAAGCGATATATTTAAGAAGTCTCTTTTATTCTCCTCAAAACTTCATTAAATTTAGAAAATAACAGAAAAGTGAAAAAAGAGGGAGAGGTACAGAAAAAGCAAAAGTGTGATGTGTAGACTAAAAGGGAAAAAACCAATAGAAAAATAATTTCCTACTGTCTTCGATACAGATAAAAAATCTAAAAATCAATGTCCTCTTGAACTAAAATAAACCATAACAGTTCTATCATCATATACAAATCTAATCATCAAAACTCAAGATTAAAATTTCATTTCTTTCATTTTCAAATCAATTTCCTTATCTCTGCCAATTTCTTTAATTTCACCATTCTTTCATTATGGATATATGCAAGTCTTTCCATCACTGTGTATAGCGAAGTCTTGCTGTTGCCATATATAAGAACAAAGTTCCATTCTTTTTCTAAAAAATCTGTTTGTCCCACAAACCTAAAAAAAAATGCTCTGACTTCAGTTGTACATTCAGTTTAAGAATTGTCAGAGTTAAAATATGGTACATATTTGATTCCAATGTCTTGGCTTTCTAATGCCCACTAAAGGTTACATAAGAAGTAGCCTACTAAAGCTGTTCAGAATATATAACAAAGGCATGTTCTGCCACCTTTAACGATGAAGACATGTCTTTTATTCCTTTCAGCCCAATGAAATGTTGCAAGGAAATCGTGCAAAGAGTGTTTGGCCATCAGCTGGATACGGTAAATATTCAGAAATAAATCAAAACCAGATTAAATGTGGTGTGGTGATGAAGGCAAAAGAAATAAAATTGAATCGTAGAGAATACCATCCAGAAAAACAAAAGCCCCAGTGTATATTTTGGAAGAAGTTGAGCAGCAGTTTGAAATGCTATAGTTCAGTGATGGCTAACCTTTTCATTGTCGTGTGCCAAAAGTGTATGCGTTTGCATGCATAATGCAATGCGCGTGTGATCCCCTGCCCCCCTGCACATGCACATGTGACCCCCCATTCCCCTGCCCCCTGCACATGCGTGCATGACCCCCATGAACACCCGTGCCTCTGCGCATGTATGTGAAACCCGCCTGTGCATGCCTCATACCCCTGCACATGTGTGTGCATCTCCTGTGTGCGCCCCGCCCCCCTGCACATGTGTGGCAGATACCTGACAATCAGCTGGCTGGCAGGAGGCATGCGCGCATGCGCAGTGGACCTGATCAGGAGTGATGGCTTGCATGCCAACTGAGATGTCTCTGTGTGCCACTTCCGGCACGTGCGCCATAGGTTCGCCATTACAGCTATAGTTCCTTATGAAGTTATTTACTCAAAAATTAGCATTTTAAAGAGATTATGAGAAGTTGACCTTGAAGTGGTCACTTTTAAACAAAGACCTCACGGTAATTTAGAACTAAATAACATCAAATTTAACTTCCATTGGCTAAGTATGAATCATAGCAAAATTGGCTTTGCATATAAAGAAGACAAGGAATCCTGAATTTTGCATATTTAATTAAAATATACAAAAATGGTTGAAAGGACACTTGAATATTATCTGTAGAATCATCTTTGATTTCTGTTTGGTTTTAAAAAGTGCTCCAGAAGTACCTTTATATTTTAGAGGTTTTTCATGGGTTAAGATACAGAGCTAAGGTAGTACACGAAGTTTATGAATTTGTTTACAAAACCAGAGCAATCAGCAATGCAATGTATTATTTCTCCCTCAGGCACAATTAGGCTAGGAATCAAATTAATCTCAGCATTGAAATGTGTCTGGCAAAAACTGATCTCACTGTAAGAAAGAACAAATTGGAGATAAAAATATTCATTTTAAACTGAAATCTAAAAATGGAAGACTGGTGTACTTCAAACTAATCTGACTTCTTTGGAGATCTATCTACCTGCAAGTGTCACTACGTTTCTACAGTATTTTCTTGTAGCATTTTCTACTTTTCTAAAGTATTACAGGGATTCTCACTTATGAGCAATTAATTAAATTTATCATAAAATCAAGACATTTTATAATCTGAATTTGCTTATACTACATCTTTTAATTTGAACAAGAAAATAAGTCAGCCTACCCAGTAGTATATATGGTCCCATTCAGCAGGAAAATGAGCATTAAGCATCAGCAGAACTTGTTTGGAATATTTTGAAATAAATTAAAGTAATACATACTATTATTACCCATTAGATCATTATTTCCTATTACACTGTTTTTACTCATTGGAACTGAGCTCCAATTTTCCCTCAAAGTACCTTTGGAGATTTTTTTTCTTATCCAATAGAAGTCCTTCTTACCAAATATGACATGCAGAATTTATTTCTTAACTTTTTCAGAATGCACAAAAATGTTACTTGTAAATGGCTAATTGCATCTTTTCTCCATTTTCATGGGAATGCTTCCAATTTATGGAGCAATCATGAATGTTCCATCATTTAAGGTTTTCATGCAAGCTAGGCAGCCATTTTCTGAGATGAGGAGATAATCTAGATAATCTCCAAGCTACATCCCAATGTTTTCAGTCTATAATTCTATTATTTATAAAACATTTATGCCACTCATCTCATCTGGAGTGAATCTAGGTTTCTTATGATTAAGAAACAGAACAAGACACATTAAAACAATATTAACACTATTATTGATTTTTAAAATTAACAACTTTTCAAGGAAGAGAGCAAGGGGGAGGAGGTGGGGGTTTTATCTTAGTCCATTAACCACTCCAGAAGACACCCCCCCCCCAATTTGGGCCATGGGTCAACNGACACCCCCCCCCCCAATTTGGGCCATGGGTCAACTGGCAGAGTTGGCACCCTTTTGTAAGGCAAAAGGGTAAATGCAGATCTCACCTCTGGAGCCCTATGTTCCAGAGGGCACAAAGAACAGCAGAAAAGGCTTTTCTCCTGGATCTGCCAGCCAGTCTTCCTTGAACAACAGGGTCTAAGCATGCCTAGTCCTTAACTAGTGTGGGTGGTATGAACCAATCCCATTGGGGTAACATAGTTCCTCAGAATGATGTTTCACTCTACTACATTTATCTACTATTTCTGGAAGAGCAGCAGAATCCACATCCATTGCCAGCACTAAAGGACATTGAGAAGCATGCAGACTAAAAACATTGTCCCCCCTAAAAAAATAATAATTTACTGAGACCTTCATGAGAACTTTTGCTTAGAAAAGCATGACCCAAGCTGAACTAAGCCTGGAGAAAGTTTCTCTTTTGCTTCTTTTTTGAATATCCATGAACAAATTATCTCTGCTTTGTTCCATTTATCAGTAGCATAAGAACATTTTAAAATAGTGCTTTTCTGATTTAAATGCATGGAAAAAGTGACAGGAAAGGTTCATGGCTCAACTTTGTAATTTACAGAGAAAGGCAATGAAAGCTTATTCACCATGGCAAATTAATCAAGTGAATTTAGTCCAGATTACTTTTTTATATGAAAAGGAATATTAAAAAAGAAATATGTGAATAGGATCTCAGCAAGCGCCCAAGAATGTGATAGGACCAACAAATCTTTGTTGCACCAGGGAGCTTCACTATCGGCCCTATTTCAAAATATTCAACTCTTTTTTCCTTAAGTGATCTACTGTATAGGACTTATGTTCGAGTGATGTAAGCCTATAGTGCATTTATGTTGTAAGAATTGCTACAGAGCAGTAGGATTATTATCACCCAATTCATTATTCCCTTTCACTTGTTAAATGAGACCTTATGCAAAATTCTATATATAACACTTATGGAATGCCTAATCTTAAGAGATAATGCAGTTTATTAAAGGAAATCAAAATTACTATCTTCCCACAAATGTCACATTCAAATAAAAACTAAAAATATATGTCATGGACCAGATGCCTATTTTACTAACTCCAGGTATACTTTTGAGGTTAGATATCTGCAAACTATAGGTTATACGCTAAACATAATTTTTTTAAAAATCCTTTCTCTTTATATTTTACAAGAAATTCTCTGCCTAATTTACAACATTGACTTGTACCCTGAAATACATTACTATCCATAAAAATGTTAGGTCTTGCTCATGGCTAACAAATGGCTCTTGGCCTGGGGTAAAAAGAACACTTCATATGGAGCCATCACAGTGAAAGTCATCCTTGGGGAATCACAAAATGTATTTGCCAAATACCCCACATCTAGAAAAACCTTCTTTAGCAACTTCCCTGAAAAGCTTTATTTACCTAGTCTATTTAAATGTTTCTTAAGTTTCCCAATTCTATGCAAAGAAAACTAAATTATTTCAGTTAAATCATGTTAGAGGATTGTTAGTATTTTCACATGAGAGATAGCTTACCGGAACATTCACCACTTTTAATGTTATTTCATGAAAGAAAGTCCTTCCTCACTGTTAAATTGAAGTGCTTCTTATCCTATCCTTGAACCATCTGAAAACTCTGCCAACAGTCAACTTGCTGTTCTAGTGTCAATCATTAGATGTCAATCAGTGGTCTCTATTTCAGGTCATCACATTTCCACCAATGTAATGACCAAACCAGAGGCGGCATTCAGCAGGTTCTGACCAATTCTGGAAAACCAGTAGCGGAAATTTTGTGTAGTTCAGAGAACCAGCAAATACTACCTCTGACTGGGCCTGCACCCATCTATTCTCTGCCTCCCAAGTGCCAACTGATTGGCTCGGTTTTCTTTTGTTGCCCTACACAGGAGAACGGATCTGGAAAGTAAGTTAGTGGGGTGAAGAGGGAATGAGATTTTGCAGTAACCTTGCTCCAAGAGTGGGGAGGGAATGGAGTTTTTACAGTACACTTACCCTGCCATGCCCACCAAGCCATACCCACAGAACCAGTAGAAAAAATTTTGAATCTCACCACTGGACCAAACCTATTAGAAAAGGATTTAGAAATAAACTTGAAGCTACATTTAGGGGCAGAAAAGGAGGGAGAATGTTGTTTTATTGTTAGTTAAGAATGAATTAAAGCTTTTTCAAGGCTCGAGATGAGACAAAGGTATCTTATATGGTTATGGTGAAAATGTTTTGCTAGAAAAACCTGTAGAGAAATTAAGGTGCATGTGGGAGGAGTCTCTGATCATTCAAAGTGTTTCTATTATCCAAAGAATATGTTTGGACTTCATCCCTTTACAATCCTGACACATACAATTTAATGTTGCTGCTACTTTTCCCATCAGTGTATTTTCTATTGCCTGAAATCATTTTCAACAGTGTCATGCTGCACATGCCTCTTAATGCTAGAAAATGCATTCATCTTAAAATCTGAATGTGTCTTAAAATTCAAGGTCTTTTTCTCTCGGCAAGACAGAACATCTGCCACATAAATCCTTTTATATTTCAAATCTAACAAAAATACTGACAGCCTTCCCAGGTAAATGGTTTTTAAACATAGCTGTATGAAAACATTAAAGTTATAAAAATATTTCTAAGCTGGAAATTGGCATATCCCCAATCTATATTTCTGCATTCACACATGGCATCCTAATACGTTGGCGTGCCTTTGCATTCCTCAGTGTATTTTTATATGCGCCTATAGCTTTGTATGTTGGAATAATATAAAATATTCCAGAAAATAATGTGATAGATCCTATGTTAGTCAAATGCTATAGTTTAAAGCCTGAAGGTTAAGTATTGTTCATTTTTAAACTTCCAGTTAGTACATTTATATAACTTGTAATTATTCCTTTTCTGTACAGCGTTTTTAATCCCATTCTGAGAGTAGATGTTTACCAGAGGAGAATATTCATCCTGACCCCTTTTATTATTCAATTTACCCATTCAACTACCAATATTTAGGAAAACAAGTGCAGAGAAATATATATAGGAAATCAAGTGCAGAGAAAATAATAAATATGTAGCCCTATGGACTAAGCAGTAAATACATGTGCATTCAGATTAATAATTTAGCATTTCACATTGAATATGAAAGGTGAGGGTAATTTTAAAAAGCTACACAGACAATGGTTAATATCTTTCCATATTAACATTAGCTCAATACACCTCAGGACTCTTTTATAATTTAAATTTCTCATCATAGAATTGTCATAATTGCTAGGTAAAGTTCTGAAAAAAATACAATGTTAGGATGATTTAGCAGAGGTATATCTATTTCAGTGAGGGTTTTAGTAGTCATAATACTATAAATGTGAAAAACAACTAGGTAGAGAAAATATATAAGTTGCATCACCAAAAATTTGCTGTTGAATATCCAGTGGTACCATTGGAAATTTTATATTGGGAAGTTATCAATAGGGATTTGGGATGCTGCATGCAGATAAAAATTACTATGTTCTTTTCAATTCAGTTTCCCTCCTCTACCTTGCATCCAAAGCAAATAGTCCAAAATATTGCTCAGACAGGAAAACTGCTTCGAAATTTTCCTAGGCATCAGATTTTGACTAAGAATCTCCAACTATATCATTAATTCCATATTATATCCTTATTTATCAACTAGTAGTGATGTGAAATCCATCTCTGTGAAACTTCCAGCCTTTTCATCTCAGTGGGATATGTAATTTTTTTCACATCCTGGAATTTTTTTAAAAAAAGTTCTCTGCAAAGGCATTTTCAAAGACTTTTTAAACACAATAAGCATATTTTTCTTCTAGATGAGACCTACATAATTTTTCCTCCTATTAAAATAAACTCAAACTCTTGATTTGGGCTAGTTTCATGTGTACCTTAAGCCCATGTCACACTGCACCAACAGATGCAAAGAGGATGTAAAATGGACAAAAAAGCTTGCCATCCGTTGGTTAACACGTTGTACTCATTGCCTCCATTTTGCTTCCTCTCTATCCATCCAGCATCCGTCTATTCACGTTTCATCCGTCAGAAATTTTGGGCTGCCCAAAACTTTTGCATGGAAAATGTATCCAATGCATCAGTTCTGCATCCGCGATGCATCCGCTACGCATCCGTTGCATCCGTTAGGCATCCGCTATATCCGCTAGGCATCCACTGCACATCCGCGCAAACTGCGCATCGCTCGGACGCAGGGAGGAAGCGGAACGGATGCAAATGGATGCAGAACGATGCCAAGCAGAAAACAAAGTGTTTAAAACGGAAAAAAAAAGTTCGCAAGAGGGGACCGATCTCGGATATTAAGGAGTCTATAGGATGCCTAGGGATGCCTAGAGATGCCTAGAGGATGCAAAGGGAACACCTATACTGTCTATAAAAAGGTGGAGCAACTCATCTGCATCTCACTTTCAGAACAGCAGCCCAGCTGTGCAGACTCTGCAGCCTTCATCTGACTCTTCCTCTTCCACGCATTCCAGTCATTCAATTG
Source organism: Laticauda laticaudata (assembly GCA_004320025.1). NCBI lineage: Eukaryota > Metazoa > Chordata > Lepidosauria > Squamata > Elapidae > Laticauda > Laticauda laticaudata. Next base: position 1,577 of record BHFT01034896.1, on the reverse strand, counting down.
TGGATTGTAACACAGTCCTTTCGGCAGCTACCATTGTTCTGCACAGTGGCGAAAGCCATCTGCAGGCTCTGTGAACTCTACTCCGAGAAGAAAAGGAGCCACCCCAAAAAGAGTCTGACCGAAGATGGTTCTCCAAAAGAGCAGCAGGTCGGACTGTACGACAAGCTGATGGTGGAGCTCAGGAACGAAGACACTCGGGCATTCCAGAACTTCACGAGGATGCCTCCACATGTTTGACGAAGTTGTGCAGTGCCTGACACCCAGGTTGACCAAGGCAAACACCAACTTCCAGCCCACCTGGAACCTGGTCAAGGTGGCACTCACTCTGCGCCACCTACTCAGGGACCACCTACAGGAGCATGCAGTACGCTGGAGGTGCCATCAACACCATCAGCTTGTGGTCAGAGAAGTGTGGCAGGCCATCATCGAAGAATACCTGCAGGAGCTCCTCCAGTGCCCCTCCACTGACGAAGAGAAGAAAAGTTGCAGAGCAGTGGGTATCAGAAGTGGAACTTCCCCCACACCGTTGGGACCATAAGATGGGAAGCATGTGGCCTGCAAATCACCACCCAAGTCGGGCTCACTTATTTCAATTACAAAGCTTCTTCAAGCATCGTCCTCTTTGCCATGGTCGATGCTGATTACAAGTTCATGTCATCGATGCTTCAGGCAGCGGCTCATGTTCAGATGCCCAGGTATTACAATGCCAGTGACCTCAAGGAGGGCTGAGGCAACCTCATCATGGGCTTTCCAGATCCAGAACCCCTGCCCACGACACACAAGATGTGCCTACTTCATCCGTGGGGGATGACGCCTTCTCCCAGAACGTACCTCATGAAGCCCTACACTTCAACGACACCTCACCCATGAAGAGACGATCTTCAACTACAGGCTGTCCAGAGACAAGGCGGGTGAGTGGTGGAGAACGCCTTGGCACCTGGCCAACAGGTTCTACACGGTACTTCTCACCACCATGCAGCATCGCCCAGAGACCGTGAGAAGGATCGTGGAGAACCTGCTGCATCCTTGCACAATCACATGCGCACACGCTAACCTGTCTTGCAGAACAGGCTCGTGACCTCACACAAGGCAATGGGACATGGAGGCTGGGGATGGAGGATGCTACTGCGAAGTCTATATATCTCTTCTAGTATATGACACTCTCGTGTGACAAGACGTAGCAATGGCCCCAAACACTTAGCTCACTGACTGAACCAATGTCATCCGCGAATTATTTCTAGCTGCGCTGAGACACCATGCCTGACTCCCAAACTCGTACACACCATAGTGTCATTATTCCAGCAAAATGCGAAGACAAGATCACTATTTTAGTATGCGTAACATATCAAACCAATTCCTACGACTCTCTGCAGTGCGACTAATCCTTATAACCGATGGATGCAGATTGGCCACTTGCTATGTCCATGTATCTCCGGTTGTCTGATATATACTATTCGAAATGACCACCGCTACTATCAGAATGTCTTATCTCGTCTAATACATAAATACTATATCCATACACTTATCTTCCACTCATTACCATTAGTGACACATCAAGTGTGCAGGGTTCCACGCTT
>BHFT01034892.1:0-22979 GCA_004320025.1 Laticauda laticaudata | reverse complement strand
GGGTTTTCTAATTTTATATAAGCAGTTGGAATATAAAATATGAATTTGATTTTGTGGATTTAAATGCACAGAGTTTGAAAAAAAAAATGCGCAGAAAGCACGTGAATTTTCATATGGCATTTTTTGATGGTGCATTTCTTTCAGCAAGATGAGGAAGAAGACATCCCAAAAGTTAGCTGACTTCAATGGAACAACAAATGAGGTCTTTGTTAAATGGCTAACACTGAGTGACCAGCAGCTAGTCCATATTCATGGAGAAGAGTCTCTGGCTAGGTATTGGGAGAATTTTGAAGAGGATTTATTGTTCGGACAGTGTAGGTGCACACATACATCTACACATAAACTATTTAGATCACATCTTCTGAAAGGTGAGATAATGTTAGGCTCATTTGAACTTTATGAAAAGAACCTTTTCAAGAGCTACATAAAAAGGAAACTAATTTTTTTCAGAGTTGCATCAGATTACATCATTCTTTCCTCATGGATGAAAGTTATGAATGATTATGTATCTTCAGTGGAAAGTCCTGACCAGAAAAATGAACTGAACATTGACTGACATAACCAGATGATTGTTAGAAGAAGGCAGAAGAAGGCAGTAAAAGAGACCAACTGAGAGAGAAACATCCACAAGAAGAGGATTTGTTTTTCAACTGCCTATACTGTTAGGAAATCTGTTTTTCTTGTGGGGCTAGGGGACATATAGCTCGATCTGTAAGAGGGGCAAACGACAATCATGGTATCACCAAAGGCAAATGAATGAAAGTTCATTTAACTATGTCTAAGCAATTCCAACTGGAACATGATTGTGGGCAGTTGACAGTGGAGCATCACATGTGCATTAATGAGAAATAGAGAGAGGTTTTTTAAGAATATCTACAAGTAAGCACATGTTTATCATTGTAAATGGATGAAGATGAAAAGTATCTGGTGAAGGTACCTCATAATTGTTCATGTGTAAATAAGAATTAATCTATGTTATATGTACCTAAACTGAAAATTTAATTTGTTTATCCAGTAAAAGGGCCCTTTATTATGGTTATGGTAGTAACCTTTAAGGGGAGATAATGTATAATAGAGGAAAGAAGGTAAAGTGTTACTGCACTTAGAGAATGAATTTATATGTATATCTGATGACGCAGTTGCAGATGGCTAAATTTTCAAAGTTTAAAACAATGTCAGCCACATGACGAAATGTATACATTTACTGCATAGACATCTGGGGCACATTAATTTCAAAAATGCTGAAACAAAACTGTTAAATTGGCAAAGAGGGGGTAAAATTAAAAACCCTGTAGCAAGTATTAAACTGTAATGCCTGTAACCAGGAGAAAAGCAAGGTTCTCCAGCAAACAGACTGAATGGTTTAAGACCAAAGACCTTTAGAGGTTGTGTTACTGACATAATTGGTCCGAAGAAACCCCGTTTGGAAGGTGCCTCTATGTTTTTGAGTATAATGGATTCATTAACTCACGGTACAGTTTCTACTATTTCATGAAAAAACATAACAGAAATGTTCCAACATTTCTTTAATTGGGCTAAGGTTTCCAGAAAAAATAATGAAAACACAAGGTATTGATTGTAGTTACAGATAACAGGACTGAGTTTATTAAATAGATCCCAAACAATGTTAAATTGGCTGGTAAATCGAGCATTAAGCATTCTGCACCTTACAGGCCAACAACATAACTCGTTTATGGAATGAAGGGAGCAAACAATTACAAACATGGCTCGCACTATGTTATCTGATGCAGATTTGGCCTGAAACACTGCGGGATGAGGGCCCTAATGTACAGCACCAATGGTGTTAAACAATGTTGGTGAACACAACAACTGTGAATTGACGTTCACATCATTGCATGGCAAGAAAACCAAATTTAAGTTACCTTACACACATTTGGAGGGCTCAGCATGGGTGCATAATTCCCTCACAAGTAAGACTGAAAGGGCAACACAGAGTGAGAAATTATTTTTCGTAGGTTACGAGGCCAACCATAGATCATTTAGATTCTGGGATCGAGGCAGCAGTATATTACTGTAGCGCTAAGTGCTAAATTTCTTGAGCACAATTGGGTGGCATAAACTAGACAGAAAATCAACAATGATGTTGCAATCAACACCCAAGTAGTCCCATGAATGGATTAAATTAAACCATCAATAGCCATTAAGAGAGAAGAACAGGAACAGGAGGAGGTAGAAGAAACAGGAGCAGATGGAAAGGAGAGTCCACCAGTAAGTCCTGAGTTGCCTAGACGTTCCACTTTGTGTAACATGTAGGCTGTATGTAACAGGCAAGTAATATGCAGTAAATACAGTTCCTCACTATAATGAATTGAAAATGTATCCTGCTAAGGATCAGGCTGCTGGCAGGTAGCAATGATAAGGAGCTGAAATCTTACAAAGTTTGGGAGGTATATGAAAATGTCAGGGTTACAACCAAGGTGAGCATGCCATAAGGTAGAAATTGGATTTTAAATTAAGACAGGGTGTAGATGGGGACTGTACCCATTAAAACCAGGTTAGTAAGCACAAGGGTTCAATCACGATGGTTCAGTCAACGCTACGATGAGGTGTCTGAAGACTATCACATTAAAGTGGCAGCATTAGTGTGGGCAGCTAAAAATAAATACATAAAAACCATTTAGATGTTGGAGACGGCATATCTTCATATATCACCATTGCAAACATACTATATATTTAAGAAGCCTTTGGGGGACAAAACTGATTGCTGGAATTAAAAAGAGTCTTTATGGCTTGAAGCAATCAGGCTATGAGGAACCAATGCAATAGTGAAGGAATTAAAACAAAGATAGGTTTTGTAGCTGCATGGCTGATCCATGTTATTCAAAAAGGAAAGGATGGTGTAATTTCATTGTTGCTATTGTTCAACGATTAATAGGCATTAATCACTAAGGAACTGGAGAAAGAAAGCCTAGTGAGATTATTTCACTGTAGAAATATTTAACTGTAGAAAACACTTTAGAGAAAAATTTAAAATCATAACATTAGGTGAGATTACAACGAGTATCTTGGTTAAAAATAGATAAAACTAGGGGAGGATACAAATTTAAGCAGGCAGATAAAATTAAACCAGTTACTTGAAGACTTTTAAAATGGAACTTTGTAAACATGGCTAAAACCACTAATGAAGCCAGGAGTTTAGCCACAGTGATTGGTGGCAAAAGTCCTGTTTTTGGATAAGACATATTATCCATCCTTGGATTGGTAACTTTATCTATCTTAGTGATTTGGTCAAGGCCAGATATAGCATATAGTGGTGGAAACAATTAGCGAGGTTTTACACTGAAATCTACTGAAAGGCAACTGAACAAGTTGCCTAAAGCGTGTGTTTGGAGATATCTTAAACAAACAATGCATTATGTATTGTATTTAGAAGCCTCAGGATGAACTAACTTTAACTGGCATATGCCGATGCAAATTTTCGTTAGCAGATATATTCTACACATAAAATAATGTTAGGTTACTGTAGTTATTTATTCAAGGAAAGGCGTTAATTGATGGTGGTCTATTCAACAAAAACATCTAAGCTTATCAAAACAAATGGAGGCTGAATTCTCATGTTTTATTCTCTATTATGTACGGACTTAGATGTTATAAACAGGCTTAATGATACACATGGGGAATTAATGTAAAGAACCTATTGTTGTAACATGAGGACAACGCAAGCAGCAATTCAAAGATGGTTTCCAATCTCGGTGTAAGGACAATATAAAAAACACACTGATCTACGATATATGACTGTGAGACGATGTGTTTCAAAGTAAAATGATTACACTGAGTACTGGCATGTCAGAAGAAATAATTGCAAGATCATTTTATGAAAGCCCAAGGCACTGTAAACTAGGCTTTGCTGGATGAAGAATATGGACTTTAAACTGGTAAGATTTTATATAATTTATGCCTACCCAAAGGGGAGAATGTTAGAATGATAGTCACCTAAACAGTTGGGTTGGAAATAATACACAGTGTTTCTCACAAAATAAGGCCATCCTTTTTTTTTTTTGACCCCCGAAAAAATGGCTAGGCCATCTTTTTGGGTGGGGGCAGATTTTCTCCCCCAACCTAGAGCGGCCCATATGCACGTACCTCATCGCAAGGCCACTTCTATCGGCCAATGAAAGCTCCCCGAAGGCAGAGTTCCCAGCCACTTCAGGGCGTGGCATGGCTGCCTGTGTCCCCTTGCCATTAGGCAGTGTCTTTCAGGCGATGGAAGCTCCCCAAGTGCAATCACCAGCCACTTCGATCAGCCGGTAGAAGCAGCCTCAGGCCGAGCACACACACACACTCCCCTCGCCGCAAGGCTGCTTCTATCAGCCAATGAAAGCTCCCTGAAGGCAGAGTCCCCAGCTGCTTCAGGGTGTGGTATGGCTGCCCATGTCCCCTCACCTTTAACAGTGTCTTTGAGGTGATGGAAGCTCCCCAAGTGCAATCACCAGCCATTTTAAAAAGACACTTTAACAGTGTCTTTCAGGTGATGGAAGCTCCCCAAGTGCAGTCACCAGCCATTTAAAGTGGTAGAAGTGGCCTCAGGGTGAGAGCACACACACACACTCCCCTTGCCCCGAGGCCACTTCTACCGGCTGATTGAAGTGGCTGGTGACTGCCCTTGGGGAGCTTCCATTGCCCAAAAGACACTGCCTAATGGGCAAGGGGACACAGGCAGCCATGCCACACCTTGAAGTGGCTGGGGACTCTGCCTTCGGGGAGCTTCTATCGGCTGATGTTCTATTGATAGATCGGGGTATTCTAACCTAGGCTACCTGCAGGGCACTCCTAAAAGCAAGTTTTCTCCCCACCCCCCTCACCCTTCCCCACCATTTCTCTTCACCTTGTGTAGTTCTGACTAACGATGTGAGAAATGGCGGGGAAATGCATGGTTTAAATAGGCCTAAATTTTGGGGGTGGGCTTAATTTCACCTCATGCCTAGAAATCATGCTGGGCCTTCCTATTGGTGGAGGCCATATTGTTGGAGAAACACGGCAAACCAGGATAGTAATTTAATACTGTAACTTTAAGAGAATGCTGTAATTGTGATTGGCTGAGGTTCCTCCAATGGCCATAAGATGGAGCCAGAAACCTGGTTTCTTTCTTCTTGCATTTCCTGTTTTGCCGTATTGCCTGATCGTCATTCTGCTTGGATTGCTGTGAATCTTGCAACTGTTAGCAAACTCTGTTTACTGAACTTTGTTTATGATACTTGACTTCATTTTTGGATTATCCCTGGACTGATATTAACTGCTTTAATCGTGTATGATTTGGACTGTTTATTGGACTTTGTTTACCCATTTAAGTAAAACCTCCATTTTACTATTCAATGTATCTGTATGCTGGTTGTGTGTTTTCCAACATCACTCTCACTACGTTTCCCTGAGTGCACTCATTCTCCTAATGGGGAATACCTCAACACCATGCTTTACCTATAAGAAAATTCTTAAAATACCAATTTGTCAGTCCTGCAAAAAGTCTATAAAGGTTTGCCAGAACATTATAAAAAGGGTCTTATTTTACCTTTGATCAAATAAAGCAATCTTATGTTCATTCCTTTTGCTTCTAAAAGCCTTAATCTTTAATTCAGTCAAATATTGTCATAGGATTTGATTTTTTTTCTCTCATCTCACTGATTTCTTAAAGGCTTTAATAACCCTCTTTTGCAGATCCAGTAAGAAAACCTTTCTAAATCAATCTCTTTGATCTAACCAGAGTTACTTAGATGAGATGGGCGATATATAAATTTGATTAAATAAACAAATAAAATAGTTATGGAAGTGGTTTGCTCCTATCTCTTTCTGGGATGTGATTCCTAGTCTGTAGAACTAATCAGATTAATTTAGCTAATGAAGTAAAGTTCAGTACAGTGTTAGAGCCTTGGTTTTTCAACTGAAAAGGAATGGCCCCTTTTCTAGAGATATAACACTTCCTTTAATTGTCACTCCAACATACAAATGCAAAGTACAAATGTTGTGCTATATATTGGGCAAAATGATTGAGCCCAAGGATGAGAACTTCTGCTACATTTTGCTGTTTAGACTTTTTGGGAGAAGTTGGGAGCTCCCATTAAAAAAAAAATCAGAGAACAGTGGATGAATACCATAAAATATATTAAAATATTCCACATATTGAGAGGATATATTAAAAATCAGAGGACAATTCACAAGTACCATAAAATATATCAGAATATTCCATGTATTGAGTTTACAGCATAGAATAACATAGAAGAGACATTGGAGCAGTGGTGGGATTCAAATATTTTTACCACTGGTTTGGTGGGCATGGCTTTGTGGGCTCACTTTGCCCGCATGCATACACTTTGCATGTGCACATGTGCCAAATGCATACTTTGAACAGGCGCAGAGGTGTTTGTGCAGGCACAGAGGTATTCTAACTCATCTCCTACAAGCCTGTACGATCCTGGTCAGTTTAGCAGCTGTCGCATGGTATTCTTCTATGCCAAACAAAGCAGCTGCGCTTCAAATTCAGAAGATAAAGGTGAGTCTGGGCGGACGGGTGGGCCCAACAGCAGAGCCAGCAGAGCAATGGAGAGAACTGGATTGGTCTCTGCTGGTCATTGCTGCTACCTGCTCGGCAGAACCGGAACCACTGCATTTGAGATCTTCTAGTTGAATCCCCTGATCCAGCAGGAGATTTGGTGTTGAATGTATTGTTTGTTTTATTGCTTGCTTGCTTGCTTGGGGCTTGCTTTTAAAATTTGACTGGTTTAAGGAGGGAAAAAGTGATAAACAAGTGGCTACAGAATAAAATTTCATCTAAAGGCCAAGGCTAAAGCTTGTAATACAGAGGTGGTATTCAGCAGGTTCTGACCAGTTCTGGAGAACCGGTGGCAGAAATTTTGAGTAGTTTGGAAAACTGACAAATACCACCTCTGATTGGAGATTTATAGTATCCTTCCCCTGCCACGCCCACCAAGCCATGCCCACAGAACCGGTAGAAAAAAAAATTTGAATCCCACCACTGTTGCAATACTTAAATTACAAAGATACAAAAATTATTAGGGCTGCACTGGGAAGATTTGGGGTTTTTTTTGAAAGGGGCAAGATTATACACAGAAAATTCTCAGTGTAAGATCCATAGAAATGTATTATCGATAGGAAGGTTAAAGGACAGATGAAGCAAACATAATGATTTGTTGGCAAAACCCAGCAATTTCATAAGTCTGCCACTTTTGGTGAAGCTGAGTCCCCTTGAAGTGCTTTATTTTTTTCTCATCAATCCTGCAGATACAAACAAGTGCAAGGCTGTATGAATTTTAGTGATAAGTTCATGGCAGTAACTTTTCAGGCATTATAAGAAAGTCTCCACTTCAGTACAGGAAATGCAGCCCAAATAATATTTCTTAACTTAAATGAAAGTAAAAACAGTGAATAGCTCTGGTTAGAAAGTACTATCAATGGAAAAGGGATAATATTCCCAAATTAACACATTTTCATGGTTTAAAGCTGATCAAGGATATAAGGAAGGTTTCAGTCCAATTAGTATAAAATACATCACTTTCTGAGCATAGATTTTTCTTGTATTGCTAACAGCATTTTTGGTTGAGACTGAGAATAACATTTTGCTAATTTTTCCTTCACTCTGTTATCTGTTTATTTTTTATTTTTGCATGTTATCTTCATTAACCACTCCTGTCACATTACTCTGGAGAGTGTACGACAAAGGAAAAAACTGCAAAACAAGTCACTAAATATGAAATATAAACAAATGCCTTGATGCATGAAAAGACAAGTGATGATGAGAGCCCACAATTAATCAAGTGCGGCTGAATGCTTGATTAAAAAAAAACAATTTTAACAATTTTCTAAAATATGAGATGGGAAGTTGATTTCAGCCTCCAGAGGAAGCATATTCTTCTCTACACCACAGAGGAAGCCTGCCAGTTTATTCAAATCCCATGAACTTTGCCAAGAATAGGGACTCTAAGGGTGGCCTTCTCAGGATTATCAGGTATAGTCTTCTCTGGCAAAATAATGCCTGACATATCTGCAGCCCCATAAAGCACTTTGTACATCATGACTTACTCTTTGAATTGGGCTCAGAAGACTCACATATATTGTGTATTTATATCAGTCGATCCCACAATCACAAGGACGGTTCTACCTATGGGGGTCTTCTAAAAAAAGAAAAAAAAACTGAATTAAAAATAGGTTTTAGTGCAGACGAGAAGGAAATGGAACTCATACTTACAATATATTGGTCTTCAACTAATGATAACGCTGTAATCTACATTAATAAAACAAAGCAAAGTTAATGAAGCAAAATAAAGAACATTAAATAAAACTGAATATTTTGCAGCCAATGATCCAAAAGACTTTATAGAGTTATACCATTTGTTACTTGGACATTTCTACTAGAGGGATTCAGATTCTTTACACAAGCACACAAATATATAACCACACTTTATATCTTTTTTCATGTTTGCTTTCTGTTTTTTTCTTTATCTCTTCCTTTTCTTTCTTTTCTTTTATTCTTTCCCACATTTAGTTTTACATGTGCAAAATCTTTTAATAAAAGCTATTTAAAAAAAAAATAAAAAGTGAACTTTCTACCTGAGGGATCAATATTTCTCCTTAAACTACTCCCCAAAATGTTAAATTGTTGTTTCCTGATTTAAGAATGTTTTGGAGGAAGTCACATCTCTCCAGATGTATGAGTTGAAAACATGGGCTACAATTCTAATCATACATGATTTGACTTGAGAAAAAGGCCTTCTAAACATGCATAAAATGAGAATTGGGGTAGAACTTAAATATAACAGATTGAGGATCTTAGATTTTCTGAGCGCAAACAACATCATGCCTAGAGATTTGAGTTCTGTTCCATTACCATTGCCTTCCAATACAGGAATGGCCTAACTGCATATTGAAAAATTTTATTATTCACAGAAATAATGGCATTTGTGTTATAATACATATAGAAACTACCAAGTATGTTAGTTTCTGTACTAGAAATCTTTGATAGTGTTGTAAAAGAAGAAAAGCTAAATCCTGTTTTTCAGTATTTGTGATTGGAAGAATGCACCATTCTGTAATCAAAGTGGCTAAAAAAATAATGAAAAAGATACATCCATCAAGTTAGCAAATGTGCAATCTGCAGAGATAGCACATATAAGCTGATAACCTTGCCATCTATTTGGCCACTGTAAGTTGGTTGCAATTACACAAGTGGTCCTTGACTTGCAATTTCAATTGAGCCCAACATTTCTGCTGCCAAGAGAGAAAGTTGTTAAGTGAGTTTTGCCCCATTTTACAACCTTTCTTGCCACAGTTAAGTGAATCACTGTAGCTTTTAAGTTAGTAATACAGTTGTGTAATGAACCTGTCTTCCCCACTGACTTGTCAGAAAGTCGTAAAAGGTGATCACATGACCCCAGTATACTACATCTGTCATAAATACATGCCATGTCTGATTTTGATCACATGACTGTGGGGATGCTGCAATAGTCGTAATTATGAAAAGTAATCACAGATCACATTTGTTGTATCTTTGAATGGTCACTAAATGAACTGTTGTAACTTGAGGACTGCCTTACATGATGTGGCACAGAAATCCTGTTCAAATCCATTTCATGGAAAGGTATTAATCCTGCTATTTCAAACGGCACAAATATGGCACAAATAAGGCCATAAATGACACGTCCTTGGTCTTTTCTTGGATTCAGTTTTCAATGTCTTTAGAATAATAATGCAGATGCTGAAGATGTCAGGTAACATTCTGAAGAAATAAAATAGCTGATGATCAAATGGAATGAGTCAGGCATGCCTTCCTTTTCAGCTCAGAATATGACAAGCTACTCTTTCGTGGGATTTGTTAAACTTTGTATTAGCTATGAATTTGTGAAGTTTTAATAAGCAAAATGGACACATTCCATTTTTCTTGACTGGCTTTCAGACCAAACCTTGGCTCAGGACATTTTGGATCCATTGCCACTACTTTAGAAAGTAAGTTTGCTTTTGGAAATAAATCTTTTTGAGCTGATTTGGCTTCAGATAATTTGAAAAGCTGGCAAGAGGAGACATACTGCTAGTTGCTCAGCTATGGCAAGATTGGCAATTAAAATCTGATTCATATGACAGCTTCTCCCACAATATACTGAGTATTTTGGGAGAAATGCATGTGAAATTCCGTACAGCTGCATAAGCAGTTGGATTTCTTACCGCAGAGTTCAAATGGAAATTAACTCATCTCAGATCCACTTGGCTCCTGTATCTTTTTCTTTCCTTTGCAGATTGTGTGAACAGTATTTCTGGGGGGTGGGGGTGGGGGGAGATGTCTCTGAGCTCAGGATCTAAAATCTCAGCAGCTCTGATCTAAAAGCCCCCCTCCCTTATTTTCACATTTAGGTGTAATTAGTTGTATATAGCAACACAACTTTCTTCTGACCTTTGTGGCGCACTAGATGAATGTATACAAGGCCCTTTAGGACACAACTGCCACCTGGCTGGTACTTATCCTCTGCTTATCTCTATTTTACTTGGAATAAATTTTTTGCCTGTGTTCTCCTGTTTTGAGTTGAATGTAGTATTTTTTGGCCTTGTGTTCACAGGTACATCTGGCCTGTTTCCCTGATGTACATTACATTTTTGTTTTCTAGGTGAATGCCTGCAGTTTGCTCACAGTGAAAGAAACATCTCACCTGGTCACTGGCATTGCTGTAAAGCTCTTTAGTGCCTGCTGGAGGTTACCAATCATGTTCCAGAAGAAGAATGATATTTTCCCCCCTTCCCTTCAATTATGTCCAGTTCTTGGAGATTCCCTGAGATAAGTCCCTTGCAGTTTTCTTGTTAAGGTTTTTTCAGAAGTGGTTTGCCATTCCTTCTTCTAAGGTCTGAGAGAAAATGACCAGCCAAAGGGCCCCCAGCTGGTTTCATGCCTAAAGTGGAAGTAAAATTCATGGTCACCCTGTTTCCAGCCTAATGCCTTAACTACCACATCAAACTGGCTTTCTTAGTGATTATAAAATTAGCCTAATATACAGAGGTTACTGGAGGGGGGAGGTTTATTTTTTTTAACAACCAGTTCTGTGGGTTTGGCTTGGTGGTCATGTGACTGGGTGGATGTGGCTTGGTGGTCATGTTACTGGCTGGGCGTGGCCAACTCAATATCATCGAGGCACGCATCTCCTCGCCTGGCCTCTCATGACTGTGGAGATGCTGCAACAGTCATAAGTGTGAAAAATGGTCATAAGTCACTCCATACAAGCAGAGTACCAGTAAAGGAGGGGAAAAAACTCCAGAGAAGTTCCTGAGACAGGAAGTTTATTCCTGCCAAGAAATGTAATAAGGGTTAACAGAAAGGCAGTTTCTGTAAGGAACACCAGAATGTTTCCTTCCTGCCTTCCTTACAGGATTAGACCAGTAATTTCTTCTAACAACCAGTTCTCCAAACTGCTTAGAATGTTAACAACTGGTTCTAGCAAACTGGTAGAATCCCACCCCTGGTTACTGGTTTAAAACCCATTATGAATACTTTTAATTACTGTATTTTTTCCTGAACTATCCAGTTTTCTATTGGACCTTTGAAAAAAGCACTTACCAATGCATCATTAAAAATGGTTGATTGATGATTGATTGAACCATGGAGGTGCAGTGGTTAGAGTATAGTACTGCAGGCTACTTCTGCTGATTGCCAGCTGACTGCAATTTGGCAATTCAAATCAAGGTCGACTCAGCCTTCCATCTTTCTAAGGTTGGTAAAATGAAGACCAAGATTGTTGGGGCAATATGCTGACTCTAAAGATGCTTAGAGGGGGGGTAAAGTATGGTAAAGCAGTTTATAAGTCTAAATGCTATTGCTACTGCTATGTGCCATCAAATTGGTGTTGATTTTTAGTGACCATGTAAATAGATCTCCATAAGTCTTTCCCCAATCTGGGTTTTCAGGTCCACTAATGATGCTCCCATCACTGCTGTAACTGAATCAATCCACTTGCTGTTTGTCCTCCTTTCTGTCCTTCCCAGCATTGCAGCCTTCTCCAGAAACCTGTTTTTCCCCCCCACAATGTTTCCAAATAGCATAACTGGAGCATAACTGAAAAGGGCTAGAGTTGTATTTTTTTTTCCTAACTCCCAGATAGACCAAAAAGAAATAAGTACTTTTAAAGTCTTTGGGAGCTAGTATGAAATACTTTTATTTCAAATAACCAAAAGCTATGAGGAGACGCACCTGTGAATTTGTAAAAGGTAATGGAAGCAGAAAAGTGAGTATCTCAGAAAAAGAAAAAAAAATGTTAAAAAAACATTAACAGCAGATTTCAAACTGGTAATGTTCCACACGTCAAGAAATTCTTGTAGCATTGGAAGATTCCTGTTATATCGCTACAGCAGAAATTATTGTGCCTAGTCTAGAAAACATTCAAGAAATGTTTGTAGTCCAGATGGTTGATAAACTTAAAGTCTCAAGCTGAATCTCTAATATTAAAACCTTCATTTATAACAGTCAAACAGCAGTAGCATTTAACAATAGCATTTAGATTTATACAACACTTTATACAACGCACTCTCAATAGTTTACAATGTCAAGCATATTGCCCCCAAGAATCTGATTCTCATTTTACTTCACCTCGGAAGGATGGGAAGCCGAATCAATCTTGAGCCAGTCAAGATCAAACTCCCAACTGTAAGCAGAGTTATTCTGCAATACTGCATTCTAACCAATATGCTCCCATAGCTCTAACAAACTATTTTAGACAAATAATTTCTTATCCAGCAATTGGTTCAATTAGGCTTAAATTACAACAAGAAATATCTTTCATAAGTTTACACTTATATCAGTGTGTTCTGTTGTTCTGAAGGCCAGAAGCTTCTTCCAGATATCCAGCTTTTCTATCAACCAAATCTTCTAAGCTAAATATAAAATGTCTCTGCCAGCTTTTCTATTTAAAGTGATGAGAACACTATGGAATATGTATGTCTTTTCTTTTGGAGTTTATAGCACTGAGATATGACAGTTTGCTCATCCCACCCAATGCATGAATGCAGAGATATCTCAGCTATTTGAGAACTTATATTAACTTATATTAACAGGAAGAAACATTTTTTCTGTTCCTTTAATTTCCATGCTCTCTCTTTTTTTAAAAAAGTTTCATATTCTTATGTTAGAGGAAAACCACCAAGCTTCTTTTCCTCTTATATTTGAATCTTTACCAATCCTATATCCATTCATCATACCAAGGTAGCAGGAGCCTGTACATAAGGGGGATAAATGTCTTCAGTTGTGATGCAGGTCACTTGTGTAGCAGAACCTACCACTGCTACTTCTGCATGGCCTGAAAACAGACATTCCTGATTTTCAACCCCCACCAAAACTCTTACAAATGCTACAGAAAGAATCAAAGCTAGACATATCACTGAGCACTAACACACAGTGATCTCTAAGATGATTGATCTATTTTAATATTGCAACTACGTTCTGCTTAGAAGAACCTGGAAATTAGGGCTCAGTAGGCTGAGCCAAGAACAGTGACCTCAAAAATTAAAGCCCTTCCTGCGTTCAATTTCATAATTCTGGCCCATGTTGTAATTATTTGGATTAACACTGACTTGGTGGATTTACATGTTTATTCTTCCTGTGTTGAAAAATCTAGTATCCCACTTAATCTTAAGCCTCTAGATCTATTAGATACGAAAGGGAGATTTATACTGGGCAAATTGATAAGAAATTAGGGGAGCAGAACATTAAAAATCATGCTTTTGCTTGATTAACAATTGAGATTTTATGTAGATGATCACATCAGCATCATCATTTAACCCTAACCCTAACCCTTTCTTTTTAGTTTGTATGGGGATTGTGATGTTGGTCTTCAGTGTAGATAAGAAATGTCAAGATTTCAGTCCTTAAGGCTAGGTCCCACTGGCCGACGGATGCAAAACGTATGCATAAAGGACACAGTGGATGAGCAAAATTTCGGGGGGGGGTGCTGCATCCATTGTCATCCACTCCAAAAAGTGGCAAAAATTTACATAAACAGAACGGAAAAGAACAGAAAGAACGGATGTGGGTAGTATGTAGCGGGGATGTTAAGCGGATGTTCATAGGAAGCCTAGCGGATGACAGCGAATGGAAGCGGATGACATCTCCGAAGGGGTTCCGGGGGGAATTGTGAAGCGGACGCATAGTGGAAGGGGCGTGATGAATAGCGGATGAAGCGGATGCATCATGGGCGCCTATAGGAAACAAAGCGGATGATGCGCAGATGTATATCGGATGCAAAACATTCATTGCGCATGCGGGGATATAAAATGATGCAGCACGCATGCAGTCAGCATACAGGGGAAAGACGTGCTGCCACATACATCTAGCGGAACACCATGGTTCATCAGTCAGGCAAGAAAAGGAAGCCTGTGCCTACTCGTTCCAGCCCTGGCAAGAAGGACAGAACCAGCATCCCACCCCTGGCACTGACTCTGCTGAACTGCTGCTGCTGCTGCTGCTGCTGCTGCTGTTGTGGTGGACCAGCCCCAAGGCCCTCAAAAGCCCTGCTGCCGAAGGCCCTGCTGCTCAAGTCCCTGGAGGCCTGCTGCTGAAGCCCCTGAAGGCCCTGCTGCTCCAGCCCTGAAGGCCCTGCTGAAGCCCTTGCAGAGGGAGGAAGAGGCAAGGGAAGGAGAAGGGAGAGAGGAAACAGTACACCCTTTCCGAGAACCATGAGGATGAGGTGCTGGAATGGCTGAGGGAGAACGAGTACTTCTGGAGAAAGGGCCACAGACTGTATCGCGACACCAAGAAGAAGCAGGCAGCTTGGAGAGACAAGGCAGAGAGCCTGGGGTACACTGCAGAAGTACTCCTGGTTGGTAGAAGCACATGCACACATGATATGGCAAGCTACTCCTCAAGAAATCCGGGCAGGCTGCTGTCAAGCTCACTGACCGAGAGATGTACGTCATGGCCAAGTGCAGTTTCCTGGAGGGTGAGATCCGCCACCGAGGAGCAGCCCCTTTGAAACCCCTCTCCCTCAGACAGCCCACAGACAGCCAGTCCTCTTCCAGCCAGGAGCCAGCTACCCTGTCCAGGCAGGTGTCTTCAGCGGGCCCACGGCAGAGACCCCTGCCCGACAGCTGCATTCCCCATTCAGGCAGACTTGGAGGATCCCTGGGGGATGACGCCTAGCTGTCAAAAATGGAGGAAGAAGCAGCAGCCACCAGAGGCCAACCCACCCAGCTCCAGAGGATGCAGGCAGAGAGGCAGACTGGAGGCGCAGAACCACAATGTGCTGTTGGAGATCAGTGACACAATGAAGACCAGCACAGAACTTCTCTCTCAGCTGGTCCACTTGGAGAGAGCATCCTTGGGCCAGAACACCTTCATCACCTACGTGAGCCAAACCCCGAGGGACCTGCCTGAGGCCCCAGTACCAGGTGATGAAGCAGAAGATCACAGAATTTCTGCACAACCCTCAAGGCCCAGCTGAAGCTGCTCCTACCCAATCCAGGTCTGTCCTCCACCCCAGGTGATGTCACAGCCCTTCCACAGCTTTCAACAGCCCTCACCTACCAAGACTATGATTACCAGGACTTCCCACAGCAAAAACAGACCTTCCCAGTCCAGGCCCAGGTTCATCGCACGGCACAGACGCCACTCCTCACCCAGTTGCAGACCAGACGCCCACTACAGTCCTCCTTCCTCCACCCCACACCATCAATGGACAATCTGTCATCAGTATTGGGCCTGACATCTCAAGTCCTTGATGAAGGGCCTCTCAACCTCACAGGACTGAGTCAGCTCTCGGACAGCTTCCTGAAACACACCTTCCCTGTTGTATCCTCAGGGCAAAGCACACCAATGGTGCCTCAGACCAGCACTCAAGCCACAGCCACTTCCACAGTTCTTGCCCGCTTAATAGCTGAGACCATGGGCATGACTCAGAGTGACTGAGAATAGTGTCAGAGACTGAGTTGTTTTCTTGTTAAGTTTATCTTTGCTTAAGACATTTTACTTGGTTCATTTTGCTTATTTAATAAAGTCATAAAGTTTACCTAAGAAGTTAATAAAGGTTATCTTTGCTCAAGACATTAATACATTTTACTTGGTTCATTTTGCTTATTTAATAAAGTCATAAAGTTTACCTAAGAAAGTTAATAAAGGTTTATCTTTGCTGAAGACACTTGGTTCATTTTTTTTTACTTAATAAAGTGTTGGAGAAAACTTTTAACAAATGGTTCAGCCTTTGCATGCCTGTGGGATAGATAAGGATAGTTGTGGGATAGATAAACCTCCAGTGCAAGCATAGTGGGACTGTATGGTCCACCTCCAGGTGCCACACCTTTGGCCCTTTATTATCAATAACAATGTAATCATTGATCCATACATTTCAACATAAACACAACTCTTTATTAAATGCCCTGTTCATTGTATGCCCACCCAACATACATGGCACAATCTCATCAGTGTTATGCGACAGCCTCAAGGAAGCATCCATTAAGCATCTATCATCCTGTCTTGCCACTCCACTGCTCCAGCTGGGGAGTTGCACCAGTGTTTCAGGAGGTTGCGCTGCTTCTTTCTTCATGTGAAGCTCTGTTGGGGCCTTGCACATCCACAGTGTCTATCAGGTTTCGCCCTTGCTTCCATTCACCAGGCTCCATGTCCCTTGCCTTCTTGGAGGTCCACGAGCCTGTTCTGCAACACTGGGTAGCGGGTGCGCATGAGATTGTGCAGGATGCAGCAAGCTTCCACAATGCTTCTCACAGTCCGTCGGTGATGCTGCATGGTGGTGAGAAGTACTGGAACTGTTGGCCAGGATGCAAAAGGCGTTCTCCACCACCCATCTTGCCCTGGACAGCCTTTAGTTGAGATCCCTCTCTCACAGGTGAGGTATCTTGAACTGTAGGGCTTCATGAGGTAGGTTCTGAGGGAGAAGGTGTCTTCACCCACGATGAAGTAGGGCACATCTTGTGTTTCATTGGGTAGGGGGTCTGGATCTGGAAAACCCATGATGAGGTTGCGTTCAGCCCATCCTTGAGGTCACTGGCATTGTATACTGGCTATCTGAAGCTGACCCGTTGCCTGAAGCATCGATGTACATGAACTTGTAGTTAGCATCAACCATGGCAAAGAGGATGATACTGAAGAAGCCCTTGTGTTGTAATAAGTGGACCCTGAGTTGGCTGGCCACGTGCTTCCCATCTAGGGCTCCAAACATGTGGGGAAAGTTCACCTCTGATACCACTCTGTTGCAAGTTTTCTCCAGCCTTGTTCAGTGGTGGGGCACTTGAGGAGCTCCTCCACGTATTCTTCGATGATGGCCTGCACACTTCTCTGACCACTTTGCTGAAGCTGTTGTGTGGCCCCTCCATACATACTGCATGTTTCTGTATGTGGTTCCAGAGGCCAGATGGCACAGAGTCAGTGCCACCTTCAGTCCGGGGCCCAGGTTGGGACGGAAGTTGGTGCTAGGCTTGGTCACCTGGGTCTCAGACGCTGTACAAGTTCATCAAACATGGCTGGTAGCATCCTCATGAAGAGATGGAATGCACGAGGGTCTTCATTCCTTCAGCTCCACCATCAGGTAGTCATACATTCCAAACTCCATTCTTCTCATGATCCATCCTCGGACCCACACAGCTCTTGGAACATCTCCTTCTTCCCCTTTTGTATAAAAGGTGAAACAGCCTGAACAGGTTTTGGTTCTGGTGATGAATGAGCACAGCTATCATATGGAGTATGTCATGATCCATGTGGAGAACAATTGATGATGTTGAAGACCAAGATCAAAGGGTGAAGTGGTCTGTACACCACGGCTGCTGGACTAATACTGAGATCCAGATGATTTTCTCCCCTTTTTTATAGGAAATATCGGTAGTTCCGCTAGGTGTCCTTCTACATACTCTAGACATACTGCATACATCCTCAATATACGAGATACAAACATTTTGTCTGTTTTTAATCCTTTATATAGAGATGCATATGCTTACATCCTTTCTATTTCGTGCTACTAACGCTGTGAGACGTTCCATGTACCTTTCGTTTCCTCCCTCTTTCCGTTTTCAGCTGCAGCGGATGTGAATTGAGGGGATGGCCAGAGGATGCAGAGAGGATACAGCGGATGTTTAATGGATGATAATGGACATAGAACGTTTGTTGCCCGTATATGTCGCGGATGTACATCGTACGTGGCGGAAAGTTCATACCGCTCACAAAGTTTTGTGCAGCTCAAAACTTCTTGTGTGGATGAAATCTCAGTGGACGGATGCTGGGTGGTAGAGCGTATGAAACACGTATGCAGTGAGTACACAACGGATGCATAGCCTTTTCCAATGGATGGCAAGCTTTTTTTAATGTTTTACATCCTCTTTGCATCCGTTGGTGCAGTGGGACCGGGGCTTTCAGCATATAACATTATTGGGTTTTGTATGCTCACAAAAGTAACTTAGGAGTTAGTTGCTTTAGTTTTTACACAGAATGAACAACTCTCCATCAATTGTGAGAAATCTAAAATAATGGCATCTGGCAGATCTGAACAAGTCTGCAAAAGGATATTGCTTGATGCAATTTTGTTTTGTTTAAATACCTTGAGATTTTTTTTCCCCTGGCAGCTATGTGTATTGGATAGTGAATGAGCATTTTTTGGCAGGCACAATTCTTTATGGATTATTGTGTTTTATTGCGTTTCCGAGGATATGTTTGCTCAAACTATTTTAGGGGACTATAATAACATAGCTGGGCCACAATTACTTTACACAGCACACTATGGCCAAGGAGTAATTTGGATTTATTGGAAAGGACCCAGCAAATAAATAATCTATGCCGTTTGTTTTTAATTTAGTTTCCACTAAATTCAAAACAGTTCCTACTGAACTACATATAATGTTGAAAAGGGTTAAATTTTTGGATGTTCTTCTGATTGATTGAGTTCTAAAAAAAAAAAAAAAANGATTGAGTTCTAAAAAAAAAAAAAAACTACAGCAGGATTTATGTAAGTTTGTAGCAATAGAAATAGACCTAATTTGGTGTCTATTTCATATGATTTTCATATGAAAATCATTTCATACAGATTTCATGATTTTTTTTTTAAGAATTCTTTGTTTTATCTATTTTTATTTCTATAAAAATCAGATTTAACCACAGTAATCTGAGTGAATGCTGCCTGGTAAGCCACCTTCCACTCCCATTCCAACAGTTGGCTTGGGTCAAGGTTTTGATCGAAGTCTAACCATTTGTCAACACATTCTTGCTTTCTCTAGAAAGACTAATTAGTGGTTGTGTTTCCCACCAGCAGCAGACACCAAGGAAATCTACCAACTCCTTTCCTAAGTTGGTATTTCTTAGCTTTGGCAAAATATGTGTGCAGATTTTAAATCCCAGAATTTTCACCCTGCCAGAATTCTGAGAATTGACCTCCACAGATCTTAAAGCTGCCAAGGTTGAGAAATACTACCCTAAATTTTTATACTTTACACCTCTGAGGATAATACCAGTCCTAGGGCTAGTTGTTGAAGCAGAAGAGCACTCAGAGATAAAGGAAGTTTAGAATATTTTGGCATACCTTTATGCAGCTTCATGGACTGGAGGAAAGGACAATAACACAACTGTGAAGATCAACCTAATTTTTTTTAAAAAAAGATAAATAGCTGGTTTGTTTCATTTGAAGTGTTTCCTGCCATGGAATACTTCTTTACACATTTTGGAGTCATTTTGTAATATTCTAAATACATTTCTTTGTTAACATTAATGGTCATAAATATGAATGTACACAGCTTTACTACAGAATCAGATTTTTGGGAACATTAAATTTAATTTGCAAGGCAGATACTACACCTTGATAATAAGAATATATTTAAACCTCCAACTCCCATCAAAGTTTTTTTCATTCTTACCTCTTAGGAATTATGATCCCATATGATGCTTCTTCCCATTTGCATGTCTTTTGCCACAAAAGATATCCATAAAAAGGTATAATCATTGTAAACTATACATTGTACCCATAAAATACCTTAGAGATTGGGTACTAATTCTATGTATAGTTTCCTTTCAATGATTTCCATAACTGGAATATTTAACTGTTTGAAATGGAATATTTTGAATCATGCTTTGAACACTAAACAGAATTTAAAATGCTAGTTTATTAAACAAGGTAATCGGAAAAGTTACATATTTATTAATGTTTTGTGATTTCACATATATAAACATACAAATGCTTATGCATGCAGCATTTCCAAAATGCCTGTATTGTAGGGCAAACATAAACCCACATGGATTTTCACACAATCGGCTTGTGGATTCACAAATTTGAACCTTTGAATCTCATGCTTGTTGCTTAAAAGTTCCCATTGAATCTCTAAGAATACAGTCAAAACAGTGCTTACAGACTTCCTAGAAGAGAAAGCCCATGAGCATTTCATATATCCCCTCTGATTAAGTCTTCTGATGTAATAGCATTTCATCAATTCCAGGTTCTCTTGTCACATCCATGTGTGGTTTGTTCCAGTAGCCCCCATAACATCCAACTGTCCTGGTTCCCCAACATCTGGTGCAAACATTGTTGATCTGGACATCACCTGAATCAAATGATTCTTCTAGTTCAGGGGTAGGGAAACTTGGCTCTTCTATCACTTATGGACTTCAACTCCCAGAATTCCTGAGTGAGCCATAAAAGGTTCCCCATTTTTGGCCTACAGCTTTTTCAGTTGTGAGAGAAATCAATTTTTGACTTGAATGGGATTGTTTAATATACAAATGTAGGACATATGTCCTACATTTGTACATTAAACAGTCCCATTCAAGTCAAAAATTGATTTCCCCCACAACTGAAATACCAGTAGGCCAGGGATGGGGAACCTTTTGCTCACTCAGGAATTCTGGGAGTTGAAGTCCATAAGTGATAAAAGAGCCAAGTTTCCCTACCCCTGTCTTAGGTCATGCTGCTCTCATATTTGAGGTAGGCAGGTAAAACATTAAGGGGACTTTGTCCAAGGATTCCTACTGATAAAATAGGCACCACCCAGGATTTGAACCCTGGTTTCCTGCATCAAAGTAGTGCTTTAATCACTACACCATTCTAAGTGGCATAGAAATGTTGTTCCTGTTGTTTTGCTGGATTTGAAACTATTCCATAAAGATGTTATGCTTCCTGGTTTGTAATCTCCACATTATCTCATGCAATGGTAATAGTCACAAGATATCCTATTTCAGGAAGAGCCTCAGCCTACCTGTGTTTCTATTTCCTTACATAAGGATATAAAACTCCTTCTCCATCCCTGGTTGCTTGTCATAGTCAGTTGTCTTCATGAGAAAGAGCTACAACCAGTATCTCTCACTCTCTGACTTTAGATAATCCATTCTGTATCACTGCAAATCACCACTTTGTTTCAGGAACACTCTTGAAGTGCAGATGTTGTGATTGAGAATTTCCATTTCAACTCAATGTACCACTGTAATGTGTAGCTGGGTCAGGAACCTGTTTTGATTCATTTTGCCATGATATATACAGGTAACCTATGAGTGCAAAGTAGGTGTGGGGAAGCTCATGGAGGGTGTGCATGGATACAGGAGAGGTAGCTCATGGAGGGTGCATGAGAATATGTGAGGATGCAAAAGAGAAGTGGTGGGGGTTGGGGAAGGTGCAAGAGTGACTAGTGTGGCATGGGCATGGAGAGTTTAAGGAAGGGTGTGCAAATGGAAGAGATTTGCAACCTTCCCTGCCAGCTTTCCCATTGGCATTCTAGGGATGTTGGCAGGAAAGGTTGCAAATGGCATGTGCTTGCAAGGAACTGCAGCTGGTCAGAAGTACAAAACAGTTGCCAATCATCAAAACTATAGGATGGTGAAGATGTTGGCACATCTGGAACTTCAAGGGGCAATAATAACCACCATTAATTCAGTGTTATCATAATTTGAAATAGCCAATGAATGAATAGCTATAAGTTGAGACGATCTGTACTTCAATTTAAACTCACGCATGAGTTTAATTTACTGAATCACGTGCCAAGTGATAAGATTCCAGAATTTATTTTGTTCCAATTAATTGTGCTTTGTTTTTAAAATTAACTGGGTTATAAAGTAAGATGACATTACTGAATAATAGTTTAGATATTTGGAACATTCTTATATTTTACTCTGCATTGTCTCCATTGTTTTTCACTTGAACAGTCCGTATCAATCATAACAAAAAATATATGATAGTAGAATTAGCTAAGCTTCAGGCATGTGGCAATATTTTCATTTTACAAATTTGAATTTCATATTTCACAACACACTATTTCATTATTGAAATATAAATGAAGGAAACCCTGTGTGCTATTCCAAATATCTGAGTGAAAAATGTGTTTGAAATCTACAAGAAGAACATGTTGCAAAGATTTGCACTCCACAAGACATATAGGTCAGGATTCAGATCTTTGATGCTCCTGATGTTCTTGAATTTCATCAGCCAGTCAACCTAACCAGCAGACAGGAATTATAGAGTAATCGTTCAACAATATGAGGGAGCCTGAAGGCCATGCATACTTAGTTATATTGCAATATAACCACAATAAATAGAGCTATATTTATCTTCAATTCCAGTATGATTAAAAAATCTGAAAGGAACTTACTTGAATCACAAATTTGAATAAGATAATTCATTGATCAACTTCTGTTAAATATTGAGCACTGTTCAGAGTAATTTATTGATATAACATCTCCCACTTCCACAAAGGGATAGATTCACAAACAGCAGTGTGAGAATGACATCATTTTCCTAGTTTGATGGCTATATTGTCAAGGTTGAGAAAAAAGATTTCTTTTTTAAAAATTGTGTCTAAGTATCATTTTAAACCTTAATTTTGGCTAAAAATACATATCCAATTATCTGCAACTATCCCAAAATAATACTATCAGTGACACATTTAAAGACCCAAGTGTGCTAACTTTTTGAGAATACTGACTATATTCTTGCCTAAAGCCCATGTCCCACTGCACCAACGGATGCAAAGAGGATGTAAAATGGACAAAAAACCTTGCCATCCATTGGAAA
>BHFT01034888.1:0-47300 GCA_004320025.1 Laticauda laticaudata | reverse complement strand
CACCACAAGCCAGGCAAACACTTGGGCACAAACAGACTCCCCCTGATACCTCCAGCTCAAACACACCCCAGCCAGGCACCACTTCCTTTTTAGGACCTTGTAGGTCCTTAATTCGGAGTAGAGTTGGGGCAACTGGATGAAGGTGTGCATTTACTGGCCTAATGCCCTTCCTGATGCTTATCCAAAGTTTGCAGTACATCTTATAATTCTATTCCTTTCCTTTCTGCTGATGTTAAGAAAACCTGCTTTTACTAACTTCAGGAGTGCAAGTTTTAAACTATCCGCAAATCAGATGAAGCTGCAATCTTTTACGACGGGATATCAAAGCAGGCAAAAGGATACCCTTGTGGCTTTCCTGATAGGTGCTCGATGCATTGGTTTATTTAAATGGTTTTTTTTTATTATGACAATTTACATGTCATATTTATATGAAAGAAAGGACAGCAGATATTATAAAGAAAAACATTAAGAAGGAAAAAGTTGCACAACCAGGCCTCCGAGCTTTTTTTTTTTAAAGGCTGCAGGCCCAGCTTATACACTAAAAGTTGTTGGTCAGACCATTGTGAGACAACACTGAACATTTTGTTAACAAAAATATTGGCACCTGCCATAACATTTTTTCTTTTAAACTTCAGTTTACAAGGAATATAGTATTTAAACACTCATGTACTGCAAAGCTAAAATCACCAGCTGTTAATCAACTATAGTTAACCATTTTTGTGGGCTGAGAGAATTAGAACGTTCTAGATCAAATGAAAAAAAAAAATCCATGCAAATGAATTGACTGGGATGAGGGGGGAGAATCAAAATATGATAATAAAACAAGTTCAAAGTTATGTACAAGTATGAAGAGACATTCAGTTTTTTCCCCAAATCATCTATTTCTCTCTCTAAACCTCCACTTTGAATACATTTCAAGAAAAAAAAAAAGCAACATGAAAAATCCATATGAGAAGGCTGTACGGAAAAAAAATTGAAGGATGCGGCAGGTACACAACACACACTTGTAGGTGGAAAACTGCACATTGGTTTCCTAATTAATCTCAACCAATTTGAGAATGAGATATCCAATGTTGGGATGAGTTGTCCACCCTGAAAAGTGTACACCCTGTGCATAAAATCCAGAAATTATTAACCTTCAAAATGTAAACGATTCTTATTTTTATTTAAAGAAAATCAGGTCACAAGTTTTGAGCAGGGCTTAGAAAATGTTCTTAAGGGATGTGAGTGTTAATTTGAATCAACTGAGGATAAAGGTGAAGGTTCCCTTCGCACATATGTGCTTGTCGTTTCCAACTCGGGGGGGGGGCAGTGCTCATCTCCGTTACAAAGCCANGCTTGTCGTTTCCAACTCGGGGGGGGGCAGTGCTCATCTCCGTTACAAAGCCAAAGAGCCAGCGCTATCCAAAGACATCTCCGTGGTCATGTGGCTGGCATGATGAACCACCAACGGCGCACGGAACGCTGTTACCTTCCCACCAAAGGTGGTTCCTATTTTTCTACTTGCATTTTTATGTGCTTTCGAACTGCTAGGTTGGCAGAAGCTGGGAGAAGTCACGGGAGCTCGCTTGATTACAGGGTGCTAGGGATTTGAACCGCCGAACTTCTGACATTTCTGATCGACAAGCTCAGCATCTTAGCCGCTGAGCCACCGCGTCCCATCAATGGAGAATAAGAAGGTTCCAAAAAATGTAGTTATGCACTATTATTATCCAGGCTCAGGTGTGCTATCCAGGTGTATTCCTTGCCTTCCCTCCTATGCTGCTGTCGATTCTTAGTAAAGGGTTTACAAGTAGTCCTCAACGTATGACCACAATTGAGCCCAATGTTTCTGTTACTAAGTGAGACATTTGTTAAGTGAATTTGGCCCGTCTTTCTTGCTACAATTGTTCAGTGAATCACTGCAACTGTTAAAGTAGTAACATAATTGTTAAATGAATCTGGTTTTCCTGTTCTGAAATTTGCTCGTCAGCAAAAGGTGACCCCAGGACACTGCAACCGTCATAAATATGAATCAGTTGCCGAGTGTCTCAGTTTTGATTGCATGACCGTGGGGAATCCTGCAGCGGTGTGAAAAATGGTCATTAAATCACTTTTTTCAGTGCTGTTGCACATTGAACAGTCACTAAACAAATTATTGTAAGTCGAAGACTACCTGTAGTGATAAATCCTGCAGTTTGCAAGAGGTTGGACTTGATGATCTCCAAGCTCTCTTCTGACTGTGATTTTAGGATTGAGCTGTCCTTTTGGGATCGATGGACTGAAATCCAGACTTAGGAACACTTCTAAAGGAGAGTATCTTTGCAAATGGAAAAACTCAAAATTCCTGATTCAGAAAAGAACCCTGCTGGATACAAAAAATATTCTAAATACAAAACTGTGGAGGTAGTATAACTGCCACAGAGGGGAAAAAGATAACTAAATTATCACTGTGTTTCCCAGAAAATAAGATTGAGTCTTATATTAATTAATTATATTAATTAAGACTTATTTTCTGGTTAGGTCTTATTTGGGGGGAAATACGGTTCGACATGCGTCTGTCTGCCTGACAATCTTAACTGGGGCTTATTTTCAGGATAGAGCCTCCTGATGTTTCAGGATAATACGAGTATCCTGAAAAATCATGCTAGGGCTTATTTTCCAGTTGGGTCTTATTTTCAGGAAAACGGGATTTTCTACAGACAAGAAGCACTCAGTCCTAAAAAACTCAGGAAAGAAAACTGAAACAGCAAAGCCAGGATAAGATTGTCCTTGACTTATGACCACAATAAGCTCAAAATTTCTGTTGCTAAGCAAGACAGTTAAGTGAATTTTGATTTGTTTTACGACTTTTATGACTTTTCTTGCTGCCATTAAGTGAATCATGTCATTTGTTAAGGGAGTAACATGGTTGTTGAGTAAATCTGACTTCCCCATTCACTTTGCTTGTCAGAAGGTCACGAAAGAAGATCATGTAACCCCCCGGGAATACTGCAACCGTTATAAATATGAGCCGGTTGCCGAGCATCCAAATTTTTATCACGTTGCTATGGGGATGCCGCAGTGGTCATAAGTCACTTTTTTCAGCACCATTGCAACTTTCAACAGTCACTAAATCAACTGTAATTCATGGAGTGCAAATGGATTTAAGCTAGTAATCTTACTATTACACTACTATCAGTAGTAGTAACTATAATGTTACTACTAGTCATGTTGAAATCGCAACATCCCCCCCCCCCTGGAAAATACCAGCAAAATAATAATTTCTGAAACAAAATTACTGGGCCATGTTGAAAATAATGGTAGGCCAAGCCAGTCCCAAAATAGAACCAGCCAATTTTAATCCAGATAACTGTGTTTTCCCATCCAGAGTAAATTCTCCAGTATGGTCATTAATTGAGGACTACCCTGTACTGGTTGGGAAATTCTGGGAGCAATTTAACCTTGCTTGAACAGAAGTTGCCTTCGGAAGTTGTGGGAGCTACATCACTGGAGGCTTTCAAGAAGAGACAGGACTGTCTCTTGTCAAAAATGGCATAGGGTCTCTGTCGCTGTCAAAAATGGCATAGGGTCTCCTGCTTGGGCGGGGGGCTGGACTAGATGACCTACAAGGTCCCTTCCAACTCTGTTAATCTGTATAATTATTTAGGAGACACAAATATATGCAAATCCAACCCTGTAATTTTCTGGAGTCTCCCATTCAGAGGAATTATTCCAGTAGGGAAACGCAATGCAACTTTCTTTGCTGGAGATTCAAATATTTAGCATCACAAGGACCCTGGCTATCAACTTCTGAATTTTGCTGCTCTCTCTCTCTCTCATCAAGCCCACCTTCGATCCAGAAGTTTCCCCCTTGAAATATTTCAGAAGCACACATACCTTAAATGTGCATCACACATTAATATTTGCATCACATATACTGGAAG
Source organism: Laticauda laticaudata (assembly GCA_004320025.1). Lineage (NCBI taxonomy): Eukaryota > Metazoa > Chordata > Lepidosauria > Squamata > Elapidae > Laticauda > Laticauda laticaudata. Next base: position 43,395 of record BHFT01034888.1, on the reverse strand, counting down.
GGAGGGTGACATTTTCCTCTGGCACTTGGCCTATCAAATCTCAATCCTTTTTAACGGGAACCCTGATAAATTCGTGATGAAAAATGAAATGTTACCTCAGTTGAATGTGGCCTTTCTGTTATTGTCTCCCCGTTTTATTCATCCTGGACTTTTCTGCGCCATTGATTCATTTATTTAACACTGCAAAAGCAACAGATGGGACCCCCAAACCCTCTAGTCACAAGGCCCGTCACTGTCTGTGGGCAGCAGGGTAACAAGAATAAATACAGTAGCCATTATCTAACAACCGCAATGAAGCCCAAAATTTCTGCTGCTAAGCGAGTCAGCTCTTAAGGGAATGTTTTGTGACCTTTAATTCCTCTGCCTTTTAGGGAAATTACTTTCTCTATATATTTTTAAATTGTTAAACGTGCCAGCTAGACAATCCTCGGTGTACAAGCCAGCCGAACATTTCCGTTCCTAAACAAGACAGCCATTAAGCGAGTTTTGCTTCAATTTATGACCTTGCCGTAGTTAAATGATTCATCAGTCATCATCATCATTTAAAAACTCCATCATCCCTTGTGGAATGAATTCTGGGCAGCTGAAAGGAACTAGCAGTGTTTTAATGGCCCGTTGCCCTTCCTGCTGCCAATATGGAGTTTTATTCGGCAGATATATTCTCATTGTACCCAGAGAAGGAAATATCTGTCCCTACCTAGGGTCGAACTCACTGCCTCCTGATTGTGAGATGAGAGCTCCACCTCGAGGCCACCGCACCACTCTAGTTACGTGATTCATCAGTGTAGTTAAATGTGTAACCGGGTTGTTAAGCGAATCTGGTTTCCCTGCTGACATTGCTCGTCAAAAGGTTGCAAAAGGGGATCAAGTGACCCCGGGACACTGCAACCGTCATAAATAACGTGTCAAAGTGTCTGAATGTAAATCACGTGAGTGTGGGGATGCTGCAACTGTTGTTAAGTGTGAAAAACAGTCATAAGTCATTTTTTTCAGGGCCATTGTAACTTCGAACGGTCATGTGAAGGAACAGGTAGTTCTTGACTTACAACCATTTGTTTAGTGATTGAACATAAGGACAGCATGAAAAAAATGATTTATGACTGGTTCTCACAACTACTGTAGCATGGTCATGTGATCAATTACGACCGGTTGTAAGTCAAGAACTACCTGTACTTCACATTAAGGCAAGCCTTCCTAAATTCCTTCCAATGTTTATGGACTACAGGTAGTCCTTGACTTACAACAGTTCGTTTAGTGACTGTTCAAAGTTACAATGGTATCAGAAGTCTGGCAGTTACTCCAATTAAATTGATGAGCCTTGAGACACACTCCCAAAACTAAAAAGGATTAGAAGTTAACATTCTACATCCAGCATTAGCCTGGATATGGAATTATAGCCTTATAGTTGTCAAATGTCACTGAAAAATGTTGACTTGACCATATATCAGTGAAAGCCATTGCACTATCTCTCTGATCCTGTGATCAAAATTCAGATGCTTGGCAACTGTTTCACATTTATGACTGGTGTGGTGTCCCAAGCTTATGTGATCCCCTTTTACGACTGACAAGCAAGGTCAATGGGCAAGCCCGACTCACTTAATAACCGAATTACTCACGTTATCAATTGCAGTGCTTCACTTAGCAAGAAAGGTTGTAAAATGGGGCAAAACTCACTTAACAAATCTCTCACTTCACAACAGAACTTTGGGGCTCCATAGTGGTCGTACAACCTATTTATGCCGACAACCTATTTGTCGGCCAAGAGGCTTAACCAGGGACTTTAATTTCCGCAGGAAGTAGACGTAATTTCTTTGCTTTCCTTCTCAGGAATAATTTAATTCCCCTTGCGTACCTTGTCTTCTAAAAAAATATAAAAATGCAGCTCTGGCAGTGGTGAAGCCAAACATTGGCTCGCTTTAATGCAAACTGAAAGTGAGATTAAAAATGTGTATCTCCTGCTTTTGAGCATCGCCCACATGAAAGGAAAAATTAAAATTTAAAAGAACAAGTTACTCATTTCTGTGGATGCTGTCAGAACAGACGTGTTTGAAGAAAATTACGCAGCATGGCCTGAATCCTTTGCTTCGTTGACTACAGAAATATTGATCAGGAAAGCCCCCCCCCCTTATTATTATTATTTTAAAGAAAATTAGGATTTTAGAAGAGGAAGGCAGAAAGCAACTTTGCTGGAATATTATATGTGAAGTTGGAAAAGGAGAAAGGGAGAAGAGAGTCCTAACTTTTCAAGATCAGGAAGATTAAGTGTTCTACCTGATGATTCTCGACTCCTGACGAATGTATCTTTTCTTTTATGTACACTGAGAGCATCTGCACTGAGACAAATTCCTTGTGTGTCCAATCTCACTTGGCCAATAAAAGAATTCTATTTGATTCTATTCTATTCTACTCTATCTTTTCCATTTTCTATTCTATTCTAATTCTATTCTATTTCTTTTCCATTTTCTATTCTATTCTATTCTATACTAATTCTATTCTATTTCTTTTCTTTTCTATTCTTTCCTATTTCTGGGATCCGGGTATTTTTGACGAGGTATTTCCTGAGACGAGATGTTGGGTTTAAAAGCAATAAAAATCAGTTAGCAGCAGGTTAACATCTCTAAAATGCAACTTAGTTTTAACATAAAAGAGCAGTCCAGGGAAGGAAAGTTCACTTTTCAATGCAAAAAGTAAGGAAGCTATCAATCCAAATGAAATCCTTAGTAAAGAGGGGATCACATATCCATGCTCATCATTTCCAGCTCCAGGTAGCGATGCTCATCTCCATTACAAAGCTGAAGAAGAGCCAGCACTGTCCAAAGACGTCTCCGTGGTCATGTGGCCGGCAGGACTAAACACAGAACGCTGTTCCCTTCCCACCAAAGGGCTCCCTATTTTTATTAAAGCATGTAAATAATGCTCCCTTGCATTATTTACATGCTTTCAAAACGCTAGGTTGGCAGAAGCTGGGATAAGGATCAGGAGCTCACTCCATTACGTGGCGTTAGGGATTCGAACTGCCGACCTAAAATCCTTCAGGTACCACTAAGAAAGGGAGACAGGCTACTTGAACGTCCACATTTAATTGAGTTGGGTTTTTTTTTTCAAGCAGCCCAGAGGAGAAGAAAAAAAGGAAACACAAGAAGACCTCTAGGGTTGGTGGGAGACAAGACTGCAATTGTTTGAATGCCTATTAAAATTGGCAGATAAACATTTCTAGTCAACTTGTCTCAAAGGTGCTTTTTTTTTCCCCAAGAGGCAATGGGACTTCCTGGTTTTTCTTTGAAGCCGTTTCGCTTCTCATCCGAGAAGCCGAAGAAGCTTCTCAGATGAGAAGCGAAATGTCTTCAAAGAAAAAACAAAGGCCAGTTGCTTCTTGCAAAAAACAAAACAAAACCCACTTTTGGGACAACCATGACCTGGATGACGGAGAATCTCCATAGACATACTGGTCAACTTTATTCTCCAAAGCACCTGAGGCCAGGACAAGAAGCAAGGAGAGAAGCAACCTAGAAATAAGGAGGAATTTTCTGACCGTGAGAACAATTAGCCTGCCTCCAGAAGTTGTGGGTGCTTCATCACAGGAGGTTTTTAAGAAGAGATTGGATAACCATTTGCCTGGAATGGTACTGGGTTTCCTGCTTGAGCAGCGGGGTTGGACTGGAAGACCTCCCAAGGTCCCTTCCAGCTCTATTCTGATTGATCTCCATACTTACATTCTGTGTTTGCCACCTTATCCCAATGCAGGGATATCTGAAGCCCTATAACACTACCTCTGAATTCTGAATTTTAAAAAACAGTTGGCAAGCTTCGAAGCAATAGCTTTGAAATGCATATTAAAAAGAAACCGAAGACACCAACGACGGTTAAAATCGGCTAGGTTATTTAGAGCAGTGGTCGCCAACTGGTGGGCCAGGGACCACTTGAGAAAATTTTGGTGGTCCGCAGAGAAATGTCACCCCCAAAGCAATTAATCCAGGCTGCACGGGAACAAAAGGATGCGCCGCCCACATGGTCTGCGGGAACACAGGGCTTGCGTCGCTTGCATTGCGAACAACACGAGGTAGTGAGGGGACGGGGGAAAAGGATGTGGAGGGGAACTTGCCCCACACGCCCCACGTGCCTAGCTTGGCCAGGTTGCTTATTTCCGCTTCTCCTTTTGGCTGCATGCAAGGAAAGCAGCAAAAGTCTCTCTTTCTCTCCCCCAAACTCTGCCAGAAATGAGTCTTTGGGACCCTGCAAGGCCTCCTGCGCCAAGAGGCTGCGCCGGCAAAGACTCATTTCTTGCAAGAGTTTGGGGCAGAGAAAGAAAGACTTCTGCTTTCCTTGCATGAAACCAAAAGTCTCTCTCTCTCTCTCTCCCCCTGAGGACGGAGCTGGAGATGGTATCCTGCGATCCCAAATAAAGAATGATCGATCGGTAGGAAACCAGAGTGGGGAATTTTCCTGCAGACTTTTTTTGGGATTTTCCCAAGGTCTCTGCTGCTTTCTGCAGAGACCCTGGGAAAACGTCAGCAAGCCACCATCAGTCAAAATTCATATTAGTGGTCCGCGGGATTTAAAATTATGAGTTTGGTGGTCCCTGGGGTCCAAAAGGTGGGCGACCCCTGGACTGGAGAGAAGTAAAACTACAACCCGCACTCCAGCAATGTAAACACACCCTTTATTAACAGAAAAATCTCCCAGGAAAAACAAAGCTGTTAAATCCTGCTCTATTTCCATCCTTTGATTTGAAGTAGATATTGAGACTGCCATGAGGATTTTGAAAGCAGCTGCATCTTTCTTTTGCCACAGCTGAAATTGGCCGCTAAGTCTAAGTTATGAAATCTCTCCTCGGAGTAGTTTATTATACGCAAGAGACCAGCCGAGGAGTAAAATTAGTAAAAAGCAACCCTGTGCTCTTCCCATCAGTGCCATTTGAAACTCCAGAAAGCTCATGAGAGTTTACACGGTGTACTTTATGAAACACTTTTAAAATATGTTTATTGGGGGGAGAAAGGGGAGACCATGAATTAAAAGACGATGCCAAGAAAAACGTCTCGGTTTTTTTTTTCCCGTGAAATTTCCTCCAAATTTGTCCATTCTGCTAAATAATATTCCGGATCTTGTCAACAGTTGCTTTCTTTCTTTCTTTTTCTTTCTTTCTTTCTCTCTCTCTGTCTTTTTTTTTTCCAGGAAGGCAATTTACGAAAATCAACTAAGGTTAAGTTAGCCTACAAGTTCACAAAAATGCAACAGTTAAAGATAATTGGTTTCTTCTTCATCCCCTTAAAATGGCATGTTAAAATTGTCGTCTAAGTTGTGAACATTTAAATAGAATATATATCTCCTATGAAAAAAAAAGGCAGAGCACAAGTGCTTGTGCCCCACTCCTTTCCCCCTCCCCTCCTGTCCACCCTCCCCTTCCAAAGTTTGTAAGATTTTTGGGCCCTGGCCAAATTGGAATGCTTTTGTTACGTACAACCATAACGTTTCCCCTAACAACTTTGTGTGCCCCCCCCCCTCAGGGAAATATAAGTCAAAAATATACAATTCTCTCTTTTTTTGTTTTTTTTTTTTTTTTACTACAAGCTCTGCATCTGGACGTTGGTTTTTGTGTGTGTGTGTGTGTTTGTCAGGATTATGGAACTGGAAGAGGAGGAGGAGGAGGAGGCGGCGGCGGCGAGGGAAAGCGATGGGTCAAAAGAAAAATAGTTGTAGGAAATAAAAAAGGCGAAGAAAATATGGTCGCTCGGGTTGGGAAGGAGAGGAGGCAGGAAGAGGATAAAACAAACAAACAAAAAAAAAAACCCCAAAAACAAAAAAAAATGTAGTACCCCAAAATGGCAGGGCTGGTGAAATTTCGACTGCTTAAAAAGTGATACTGTAGTGGAGTTTCCTAGGAAAAATAAAACACCTTTTTTTTAATAACTGGCCCGCTGGTATGAGCTACCATGGAATAAATTAGCACAAAAAAACGGGAGTTCTTATAACTGTTCGCTGTTACAGACGTAATCCACAAGGTCAGTCACTCGCAAGAGTTCATCTTCGTCTTCCTCTGGTCCGCCAGCCTCCAAGCCGCCCCCCGTCCCGTTGGGTGCCAAAGTGGCATTGGCTGTGCTGTCCTTGGTTGAGTGGGCTTTCTCGGTGGGCTTACCGATCAAGTTCTCGATGGCCTTCCCGGGGCTCTGTCCATTGGTGGAGGGCAAATCCACCAGGCTGTAGTCCAACGGGCTCTCCACCTTACTCACATTGTCAAAGTCATCTTCCTCGTCGCTTTCTATCCGGTAGCTGGATTTCTTGACGGGGTCTTGAGGAGCGGGAGAGGCCGAGGGTTTCTCGGCCAGCAGTGACGGCGGCTTTCCGGCTTCGGGGTAGTTGTCTTCCTCGTCCGTTTCGATGCGGTTCAAGCGCTTGCGAACGGGCCGGCCTTCCTCCTCAGGGTCGTCCTCACCTTCTGAGTACTCATCAGTGGTGTGGCTCCGTTTCCGGACCGACCGCTTGGACAACCTGGCTGGCTGGTCGTCCTCCGAATGTTTAGCCAAGTAGCTCTCTGCAAGGAAGATCAAGACATAAGAGCGAAATCTGGAAGGTTTCATGGGGAGGGGGGAAAATTACAGGTAGTCCTCGACTTACGAGAAGCAAAACAGTTGTTCATGGCACTTAGCAGTAGCCCTTAGACTTATATACTGCTTCACAGTGCTTTTACGGCCCCCTCTAAGCGGTTTAGACCAGTGGTCCCCAACCTTTTTTGTACCAGGGACCAGTTTCACACAGAAACACTTTTTTCAATTCTTCCCCAATAGCTAAAAGGCTTCTTTACTATTTCTTTACTAAAAACATATTTTTATATATATTTTATCACCGATTATTCATTCTTTGCGGCCCGGTACAAAAGATGATCCAGCGACGGTAGCGGTCCGGGGCCGAGTGGTTGGGGATCCCCTGGTTTACATGTTCAGAAATTATTGCCCCAAAAATCTGGGTCCTCATTTACTGACCTCGGAAAGGATGGAAGGCTGAGTCAATCTTGAGGCCAGTTGGATTCGAAACTGCAAATGTGAAGGCAGGCGGCATCACAAAGTAGCCTGCATTACTGCACTCTACCACTGGGCTCGGTTAAGTGAGATTTGATCCCATTTACAAGCTTTCTTGCCACACAGCCGCTTAAGCAAATCCCTTGCCGATATCATGGGTTTTAGTGAATTCTGGCTTCTCCATGAAATTGCTTGCTTGTCAGAAGGTCACAAAAGGGATCGCGGACCCTTGCCGACCCATGACCGTCATAAATAAGTCAATTCATCCTTTGCTTTCTATCATTCTTTCTTTCTTTCTTTCTTTCTTTCTTTCTTTCTTTCTTTCTTTCTTTCTTTTCTTTCTTTCTCTTTCTTTCTTTTTCTCTTTCTTTCTCTCCCTCCCCCCTTCCTTCCTTCACTCCCCCTTTTCTTTTCTTTTCTTTTTTCTTTTCTTTCTTTTCTTTCTCTCCCTCCCCTTCTTTTTCTTTCTCTCTCCCCCTCCCCTTCCTTCCTTCCTGCCCTCCCTTTCTTTTTTCTTTCTTTTTTCTCCCCTCTTTCTTTTTCTCCCTCTCCCTTCCTTCCTTCCCTCTCTTCCTTCCCTCCCTCCCTCCCTTTCCTTCTCAAGCATCTGAATGTAAATCATGTGACCATGGGGAATGCTGCGTGAAAAACGGCCATAAGTCCCTTTTTTCAGTGCCGTTGTCATTTCAAACAGTCCCCCCCTGGTCTCGTGACTATACCGCAACAGTTGTGAGAACCAGTCATAAGGCCCCTTTTTTCATGCTTTTCATGTGCTCAGACAGTGGCTAAATGACTAAATGAACTGCCTGTGTTGTATGACATTGTCTGAGTGACCTTTTGGGTTACTTCTCTATCTAAACGACCATATGGGGTGATGATGAGAACACAAGAAAAGGGATTAATCCTTTGAACTTCTGAAGAAATGTCATAAATAAATACAAATTTCACACCAAAAATGGAGTTTGTTACCTTAGTAAATGGCAGAGAAAGTCTTCCATGATCCTGGTGGGATTTAAATGTTGACTGAGAATAGGAAATAAAATTAATGCATGTCCTACCTTCGCTGTCTGAACTGGAAAGCCTGCGCTTATGTATTCTCCTCATCTCTTTCCCGTATCGGAAGCTTTTTTGAGACCCCTCGCTTTCCGAATCTTCCTTGTAGTTGACTTGTCGCTTCTGATTCCGCCGAGACCTTCGTCTTGTTTCTAAATAATCCTCATCACTGTATTCGGAAGAACCATCGGTTTCTGTGCGAGGCAGCAAGCCAGGAGAGAAGGAAGGACGGATAATGTCTAGGTTGGTTTATCTAGGGCAGTGTTTGCCAATCACAGCCAAGTCGAGACAGGTGGACTTCAACTCCCAGGATTCCCCAGCCAGAATTCCCTGGCTGGGGAATTCTGGGAGTTGGAAGTCCACTCATCTTATCGTTGTCATAAGTTGAGAAGCACTGATCTACCATAACATTTTCTAACCCCAACAACCATTTTTGTAACCCTCATTTCCCACAATTCCCTTGTCAATGTCTACTGCTGAGAATTCTGGAAGTCCAACATCTTACCATCACCAGGGTTGAGAAGCACTGACCTACTATAACATTTCTAACCCCAATAACTATTTGTGACCCTCATTTCCCACAATTCCCTTCCCAGCAAGTCTATTACTAAGAATTCTGGGAGTTGAAGTCCGCACATCCTACCATTGTCATGGTGGAGAAGCAACGATCTAGCAAACTTGAATATCTGTAACTATTCAGATATGATTTTCACTCAATCTGAGGGAAAACTTGGTTAAAGAGAGCCAGTTTGGTCTAGTGGTGAAAGCACAAAGCTTGAAACCGGGAGACTGTGAGTTCTAGTCCTACCTTAGGCATGAAAGCCAGCTGGGCCACTTCTTCTCTCACTTCTTCTCTCTTCCCACTTCACAGGGTTGTTGTGGGGAAAATGGAAGATAGGCTGTACTAAATAGTCTGACCCCCAAATAAGACCATTCCAAATATTTCAGCCGATTTCCAGGTCACAGCATGTTATGTGGAACAAGCATACATGCATCCATGCAAAATGCCTTGTTTTTCCTGTCTGAAAACGCTCAAATTCAACAGGGCTGGCTGGGGAATTTTGGGAGTTGGAAGTCTACAGGTCTTCAAGCTGCTGTTGTGGTTCGCCGGCAGCAGGTGGGGACCGCTGAGGTCTTGGAGAGCAAGGACTCGGATGAGGGACCTGCGTGTGATGCAGGGATGAGGCCAGGACTATCAGAGAGTGGAGGGCTGCCTTTGGAGATTGTGGAGGCTGGCAGAAGTGAGGAAGAGGTTCCCAAGGAGCCTGTGCCCAGTGTGCATGCATGCAGGGCTGCTTGTAGGAAAGAACAGCTGCAGCAGCACAGGCAACTCAGGAGTAAGGCTGCAAGGTAATGGCCCCTCCCTTAAGAAATAAAAGCCAGCTGAGAGATTGATGTTCCTTGCAGGAAGCAAAGAAGTTTTTGTACTCAAACCTTGTGGACGTTCGGATTGGTACCTTGATTGGTGTTTGGAGATTCTTTGTGTTTGAACTATTTCTTGGCAACTTTATCTAGTGTTCTCGGCAGCCTTGCATCACCTTGGCAAGGCTTGTCCTTATCAGAATTATTAAAAGGTTTTGCTGTTACCTCTGTTTCATGTTGGTTTCCTTGGAACAAAGTTTGCGTCAGAACAGCTGCTAAGATTGGACACCCATCATTTTCTTTCTTTTAACGACCCCATAATCCCTTGCGGGATGGAGTCTGGGCAACTGAGTGGAGCTAGCAGTGTTTTATTGGCCAGATGCTGTCACCAATGCGGAATTTTGTTCAGCAGATATATCCTCATTGTGCCCAGAGAGAGAAGTATCTGCCTCTACCTAGGATCGAACTCGCAGCCTCCCGATTGTGAGGTGAGAGCTCCACCTCACGCACCCCTTTAAGGTTGGACACCCATGCTGCACAGAAAGCCAAAATAATCCTATCTTATCTTACTGTAAGAAGATGGTTGATCCTCTGGGAAAAGAGATACTGGTCAGAACCACTTGATATTTGGACAGCCATCAAATTACCAAGACTTACCGGAGTCGCCACTGATGTTATCCTCAGAGTCTTCCTCTTCATCATCTTCCGAGTACCTTTTCTTGATCGTTTTCCTCTGGAGACGTCTGCTTTGCCTCATTGGCCGAGGGTGGTGCCGTCTCGGCCTACGCTTGGAGAAGTCCACATCGCTGTCGTCGTTTGACGGCTGATCCTCTTCACTTTCGTCTAGGTTTTCATCCGATATCACAAATTCATCCTGAGATCTGAGGGGGCAGAGATCAATGGGGGAGGGTATTTAAAAATGAAGGAATTTCGACTGAAAAATAAAATTTCACTGGTGAAAGACTTGGATTTTGAGTGGGGAAAAGCCTGAATCTTTTGGGGTTTCCTCCTTTGAGGGCAACAATTCGCTCTTCGAATTAGCAGTTACAAATAGTAACACGTCTTTTCACTAACAGAAACTTACAACTTTTTTTTTTTTAAATAGCTACCTGAGGCTTCTAGTGCCAAGAAAGTGCAGGTAGCCCTTGCCTAACAACAGTTCGTTTAGTGACTATCTGAAGTTACAACGGCACTGAAAAAAGTGACCCTTGACAACTTTTCATACTTACGACCGTTGCAGCATCTCCACCATCATGCGATTTACATTCAGATGTGAAAGAAAGAAAAAGGAAGAAAGACATGGGGAAGGAAGGAAAGAAGAAAGAAAGAAAGAAAAGAGGGAGGGAGAAAGAAAGAGGGAGGGAGGAAGAAAAAAGAGGGAGAAAGAGGAAGGAAGAATGAAAGAGGGAGAAAGAAAGAAAGAAAGAAAGAAAGGAAGGAAGGAAGGACAAAAGGGAGTGAGGAATGAAAGAAGAAAGAGGGAGGAAGGATGAAAGAGGGAGGGAGGAAGGAAGAGGGAAGAAGGAAGGATGAAAGAGGGAGGGAGGGAAGGAAGGAAGGAAATGTAAGAAATTATAAGATGTCTCACCCTTCACTGATTCTGAATTCATCTTCACTCTCTTCTTCGTCCAGGTTGCTGTCACTATCCAGGTCGTTCAGTCGCCGCCGTTTCTTGCGTCGGAGGGCAGCAGCTCTGGGGGGCCGTTTGCTCTCCTTCCTTTCTTCCTCCAGGATGGTGGAGATATCCTTGCCTCGATGTCCCGTGATGTTAGACATGTCCTTCCCTCTCCCGACACCTATGTTTTGGGGGGAGGGGGGAGTCAATTGGATGGCGACAATGAACTGTACACCCTGCGCTTCTCTTCCCCTCCTTCCTTAGAACAATGGGGTGCAACACTTTTGGGATCAAGAGGCACGCTTGGCTTTTGAATGGCTACAAAAACTGATGGGAGATATAGCAGTGGTGCCTCAATTGACTGCTGTGGTTAAAGGGAGGAAAATGCATTAAAGAAAAAAAAAATACTTGGAAACCACTTCTGGACTTAGTGCTTGAGGTGGGGTAAAAAAAAATCGAAACCTTTGATTTTGGGTTTTACTGATTAGATCGATTTGTTGTTATAGAAATGGCTCGTTTCTACTATTATGAAAAAGTGAAAAGTTGAGGGTAGATCTTAATGCCTTATTTTACTGCACCAAGGAAGTCAGAAGTCAATGACTTTCCCCCCCTTTTCCCCTTGCTTTCTCCCACTATCCACTTCCTTTTTTCTTTCCTTCATTTTCCTAACATTTGCTTTTATATTATTCTCTTCGTATGTCATATCATAAATTAATATTTTTTGAAAGAGAAAAGAAAATGGGGAGAGAAATAAACACCTTGTTGCCCATTTGATTTAATTTCCATGTACAGGAAGATCTCAACTTACGCCTGCAACCAAGCCCCAAATTTTCCATCATGAAGCAAGACGGTTGCCGTTAAGTGAGATTTGCCCCATTCTTGCCACAGTCGTTAAGGGAATCGCTGCAGTTGTGTAATGAGTAAGAAGGTTGTTAATTGAACCTGGCTTCCCCGCTGACTTTGCGGGGCGAAGGTCGCAAAAATGTCATGACAGAATGCTGCAGCCGTCGCAAGTGTGAAAAATGAACAGAAGTCGCTTTTTTCAGGGCCATTGTAACTTCGAATGGTCGCTAAGTTGAGGACTGCCTGTACCTAGGATTCCTCCCTCTTCTTCTCTCTCTTTTACTCCAACCATCCAACAAGGGAGATTAATTGATTAATTACATTATGGGACAGCCACTAGCAAAAGTAGCAAACTCATGTTTAAAGAAGAGGGAAGAATCTTAGGAAGAAGAGAATAAAAGCCAAATTCCACTATGACTGCATTTAGCAAATATGCAATTCTCCTGCCCTGGAGTGAAACAGCTCAGCATCTAAATCCCTCAAACTAAATCTGGCATCTGCCGTGTCCAAATTTGGAATAACCATTTACTGCTTAACTCATCCAAATATTTCTCTGGATAGCAATAGCCGTAGTCCTTAGACTTATATACCTCTTCATGGTGCTTTCAGAGCCCTCTCTAAATGGTTTGCAGAGTCAGCCTCTTGCCCCCAACAATCTGGGTCCTCATTTTACTGACCTCGGAAGGACAGGAGGCTGAGTCAACCTTGACTTGGTCAGAATTGAACTCTTGGCACTGAGCAAAGTCAGCCTGCAATATTGCATTCTAACCACTGTGCCACCATTTTTTTCCTTCCTTCTTTCCTCTCTCCCTCCCTCCTTCCTTTGCAATAGCACCTAGACATATGTACCACTTCGCAGTGTTTTCCAGCCCTCTCTAAGATGTTCACAGAGTCAGCATATGCCTCCAGCAATCTAGGTCCTCATTTTACCAACTTTGGAAGGATGGAAGGAAACCTTGAGCAGGTCAGGATCGAAGTGATGACAGTGAGCAGTGAGCTAGCCTGCAATACTGCATTCCAACCACTGCGCCACTATGGCTCCCCCCCCAAAGGATAGCCCCTCCCCCAAAGCTCACCTCCTCCATCAGCCTCCTTGATGTCATCTTCTATGGCTTCATCAATGGCCTCATCAAACTCATCAAACCTGCAGAAATAGGAATTTAGGAGGATGAGTATGACGACTACGTGTCAACCCTTAGGAACTTGGTTTAGTAATCCCACAGGATCTTCTCCGTGAAAACAGGATATTGCTCATATTTACTTATTTGATGACTATCCCCCCTTTATTTTGTGCAACTCAAGGTGATGTGCATAACATTTCTGTCATGTTTTGCCCTCAACAACAATCTGTGATGTGGGTTGGAGAGAGAAAGAGACAGAGAGACAAAGTAAAAGAGAGAGAGAGAGAAATGGAAAGAGAAAGAGAGACAGAAAGAGAGAAAGAGGCAGAGAGAGAGAGAGAGAGAGAGACAATATGAATATATGAATATGCAATTGATCGAAAGCCATCCAGTGGGCTTTCATGCCTAAGGGAGGACTAGAACACAGTTCTCCTGGTTTCTAGGCCAGCACCTTCACCACTACACCAATCAGCTGTCTAAAAGTTTTGGTGAGATTTTGAATTGAAGTTATCCTAATGCAAAACGCATATTTCACCTGTAATGCCACTGACAGGACATGATGCCTCAACGTTAGCATTATCTGTGCCTCAGCTTCTCTTCAAGGGATAAGCAATCTAGTATAATAAGGCAACTAACAGAGTGAAAGGCATGGGAGGCATATTGGATTTAATAGATAAATAAACCTCTTTTCAAAGTCAACGCAAGATAAAGAGAGGGGAAGGAAAAGGGGAGAACTTTCGAACCTCCCAGCGTTTTGGAGGTGAGGAAGGTTGAGTCGAAAACAGTTTTCCTCCATTGCTTCAGACTTCCTCCATCCCCTCACCCACAAAGCCTACTCCCTTCTAGCACTGATGATGTTTCCTAGTTGGGTCAGGAAATGTCTGCAAGAGAATACCCAAGCTCAGAGAGCACCAAAGAAACCATACAGAGCACCAAGGACCCCACAGCCCTCCTCCTCCTCCTCTCACTCCCCTCTGTTCCACAATCCTCTTCCCTTCTAGCACTCTTGATGTTTCCTAGTTGGGTCAGGAAACGTCTGCAAGAGAACAACCAAGCTCAGAGAGCACCAAGGAAATTATAATCCTCCTCCTCTTCCCTGCAAACCCCACACTTTTCTAGCACTGATAACGTTACCTAGTTGTGTCATGAAATGTCAGCAAGAAAACAGCCATGTTCAGAGAGCATCAAGGACTTCACAGGTCAACCCTAAGTTACAAATATTCTTTTTATTAGTAATTTACCTGTAGCTGATACACTTCCGCTGCCTGGTCGACCTCCTTTCAAGCAGCTTTGCCTTTGATTTTTTGGAATCTTTCTTCTTTTCATCTACAGGCTCTGGAATTTCAGGCTCCTGTTTAAAAAAGATGAACCCTTTTCATCACGACCGTTGCAGCCAACGTAACATCTTCATTCTATTCTTCAACCGTTCATGCTCAGCCTCAATCCTGACTTGCATTAATGGGAATACCAGGGAGTCCTCGACTTACAACCACAATTATTGCTAAGCGACACCATTGTTAGGTGAACTGTGCCCCCATTTTATGACTTTTCTGGCCATGTTTCTTACGTGAATCACTGCAGTCGTTTTAAGTTACTCACGCGGTGGTTAAGTGAATCTGGCTTCCCTGTTCACTTTATTTATTTATTTAATTGATACTGCCGCCTATTCGGCCATGGCGAATTGAGGTGGCTTACACAATGTAAAAACATATTTAAAACAAAAAATAAAAACAATAAAAACTAACAAAAAGAATCAAATAAATTAGCAATTTACAATAGAACAAAATTTGGGAAAACAAAAAACAAAAAAATCAAAAAATCAAAAACCAACTCCTACCCCTCCGCCCCGACAATAGCAGATCACACTAGTCATTTGATGGGCTCCATCCTGCTCTGGGTTCCTGGCAAAACCAGGTCTTCAGTGCCTTTCGGAAGAGTGCTAGACTGGGGGCCATTCTAATCACTGGGGGGATGATATTCCAGAGAGAGGGAGCCACCACGGAGAAGGCCCTTCTTCTGGGTCCCACCAGGTGTATCTCCCTCAAGGGTGGGACCCGCAACATTCACTGCCTCCTCGCTCTAATGGGTCAGGTGGATGTGACTGGCAAGAGATGTTTCCTCAGATAACCTTTATCTAACTTTTATTTATTTAACTTTTAGATGACTTTGCTTGTCAGAAGGTCGCAAAAGGGGATTGTGTGACTCCAGGGACACTGCAACCATTATAAATATATGTTGTTTGCCCAGCATGTGAATTTGACCAAGGGGGTGCTGCAAGCATCACTGGTATGAAAAAACGGTCGTAAAGCCATTTTTTTTCCCAGTGTTGTCGTAACTTTGGTCACTTAAACAAATGGTTATAATTTGAGGACTCTAGTTTCCCTACTACCAAATGAAGCCATCCTCTCAAATCTTGCAACTAAACAGATTTGCCCAACAACAGATGTCAAGGTGGAAATTCTGTTGTGAGGCCCACCCTCAAATCCACAAAGGCAAATAAATGCTCAAACACCCCTAGAAGCAGAGAGGAGAACCACACAAAACCCAACTGCTCTCGATCCTGAGTGATCGGGAAACTAGATCTGGTGCCCAGGAGATCTCCTGATCTGCTCTATGAAGAGCAGCTAAAAGATAAAACCTCCCCTCAAGTGGAGATTGTCTTGTGATGACCACACAAAGGGGTCTGCGCAATGATTTTGTCAGCGGTTTGTCAATGCATAATTTTGGGATTTTTTTTTGACCTTTCTGCCTAACCCAATTTTTTTTTTTAAAGGTGAAGGTTTTCCCTGTCCAATCATGTCTGACTATAGGGCATGGTGCTCGTGTCCCTTTCTCGGCTGAGGGAGCCAGAATTGTCCGAAGACATTTTTCCTGGTATGTGACCAACTGTTCTGACCCATACCTTTTTCCAACAAATCAAACACAATCCAAAAGGAACAAAAAACTTGTAATACTTTTACAAAATAATTAGCTGTGATAAGCACAAGCCTTGCCAAACTGTGCAAGACTTGCCAAAAGATAACAGACAAGAAATAATTTGCAACACAAAAATCTTCAAATACAAACTCAGGATACTGGAATGTCCCTGAGGCTGAATTTCAAACATCTTTGCCTTCTGCAAATGTTTCACAGCTGGCTTTTATCTTCTTGAAGGAGGGGCCATTACCTTGCAGCCTTATTCCCAAGTAGACCGTGCTGTTGTAACTGCTCTTTCCTGCGAGCAACCCTGCGCGCATGCGCACTTGGCACAGGCTCCTCAGGAACCTCCTCATCGCTACTACCACCTCCCACAATCTCTGAAGGCAGCAGTCTACTCCCTAATGGTCCTCGCCCCTCATCTGAGTCCTCACTCTCCTCAGCCAACCGCACCTGCTGCCGGTTAACCACAACAGTCACTAATTTAAGAACTGCAATGATTCACTTAACAACTATAGCAAGGAAAGTTATAAAAAAGAGCAGAATTCGCTTAATAAATACCTCACTTTCCCACATAAATTTTGGGCTCAATTGTGGTTGTAAGTCAAGGAACTACCTGTAACAGGAGCTCACTTTGTTATGCAGTGCTTGGGACTCAAACCAAGTTCAGCAGCTTTTAACTGCCGAGCCATTGTGCTAACTCCCAACCCAAATAGCACAAACCAAATATTTTAGAAGAATAAATAAATAAAAAACAAGGAGGCAAATACCTACAACTAATACCGACGAAGCCAATTCTGCTTTTTCCCCAGCTAGACTTTTTTTTACATTTTTCAGCAGTATAGGTCGTGAACTCAAAAGAAATCACGAGATCCGTTTCGCTTACCTGTGGAGGAATGATGTTCTCAATGCTAATACCCACGTAGACAAGACGCTCCTTCCTTGGAGAGAGAGAGAAAAAAAAAACATACAAAAAAGGCTATTTATGGTCCAGGAGAGATTTAGCATGGTCCAATGGAAAAGCAAGCTTCTGCAATCCTTTGGAGCAATAACAAAATTCCAGGGTTTCTCCAAACTGTCCAGTGTTTGAACCGACAAATTTTGCAACTCTCTGGTATATCCATGCCTTTTTAAAAAGTAATCAAGCTTTTTATAGTGATTTGACTAGGATCATACAATGAATATGATGACGATCAAGAGGTTGTGAGTTCGATCCTAAGGAGAGGCAGATATTTCTCTCTCTGGGCACAATGAGAATGTATCTGCTGAACAAAACAACGCATTGGTGACAGGAAGGGCATCCAGCCAGGAAACTCTCAGCTCCATTCAGTTCCCCAGACTCCACCCCGCAAGGGATTATGGGGTCATTGAATACAATTAATATTATGATACCTTCGTTCTGCACGCTCTTTCTTTTTCAACACCACGTCCAGGTCCTGCAGCTGTTCTTCTAACTTCTCACAGAGCAATTTCTGTGGGATTAAAAGAAAAGAATGCTACTGCATTAGCATAATTTAAAAATACCTCAGACTCTTCGCGGGCCCGTTCCCAAGCACTGTTCTAAGTAATAGCTACTAACAACAATACAGGTAATCCTAGACCTACAATCATTCATTTAGTGACCATTTGAAGTTACAATGGTACTGGGAAAAAGTGACTTATGACCGTTTTCCACAGTTATGGCCATTGCAGGCTTCCCAGAGTCACGTGATTATAATTCAGATGCTTGGCAACTGGCATGTATTTATGACGGTTGCAGTATTCCCTGGGATCAGATAATCCTCTCTTTGAGACCTCCTGAGAAGCAAACTCAATGGGAAGCCAGATTTCCTTAACAATCATGTAACTCACTTAATGACTGCAGTGATTCACTTTAACAGCTGTGGCAAGAGAGGTTGCAAAAGAGGGCAAAACTCACTCAACAACCACCTTGCTTAGCCACAGAAATTTTGCGCTCAATTGTGATCATAATTCGAGGACTGCATGTATGAGAAGAAAGAATGGATCTGAATGCCAAAATAAAGGCAAGGACATTTTGAAAAGTCTAAATAAAACGTTCTGAAATGCATTCCATTTAAGTTCCAATTTATTTTTAGGAACTGTAATTTAGGAACCCCCTATCCCCAAAGCTCTGTTTTCAGAAATTCTGTCTATTCCAGAAAAACAGATGATTAGGCAATAAGTAATTTTTTAAAAATATGGAATATATATAATGCTTTTAAGATGTAAAGGAAAAGTTCAGAAGGTGCTGAGAACCTGCATCAAATTACACATAATTGTGACTAGTACGAATTCAAGATTAACCCTGATTAATGTTGAGGCAATTTGTCCCCAGGACATGAAGGAAAATGTTCTTATGATATAGTAGCTGCTTCCAATTTACCTGGAAAAACGCATAATTTAGTAAAATGAAAAAAAAAATAATGCGCTGCATCAGGAAATGTTCCAAGACGAAACGTTACAATCTCTTCAATGTGTTTCAGTAGTCACCTGACCTTTCTAAGATTTAAATCCAACAATATCTGACATTTGAAAGAAGAAGGACTCTTTTGGAAGATGTTTTGGGCATTAAGTACCCGAATAGTCATTAGTGGGTTTTTCAGTGTTTGGCTTCCGTATCATTTTCTGGATTTTATTCCTGACTGTAAGCTGCCAAGAGTTTGTTCAAACTCAAGTTAGAACAGTTTGTTTATTGACTGTTCAAATTACAGCGGCACTGAAAAAAGTGACTTATGGCTGTTTTTCATACTTGGCATTCCCATGGCCCTGTAATCAAACTTCATGTGCTTGCCAACTGACTCATATTTATGACGGCTGCAGTGCTCCAGGGTCACGGGATCCCCTTTTGCAATCTTCTGACAAGCGAAGTCAATGGGGAAGCCAGATTCATTTTGTGGGAGCTTCATCACTTGAGACTTTCAAAAAGAGATTGGACTGCCATTTGTCAGAAATGGTGTAGGGTCTTCCGCTTGGGCAGGCGGTTGGACTAGATGATCTACAAGGTCCCTTCCAACTCTGATTAACTGTTTATCTAATGACCGAGTTGCTGTTGTGTTTATCTAATGTGTTGTGGCAGCCAGCAGCAGAACTGGACAGTGGGGAAGAATGGGGACCAGTCTGGAAGTCTGGAGAGGACTCGGATGAGGGTCCTGCATCCAATGCAGAGATGGGGCCAGGACCATCTGGGAGTGGGGTGCTGACTCTGGAGCCTGGCAGCAGTGAGGCAGAGGACCTAGGGGAGCCTGTTCCCAGTGCGCGAGTGTGCAGAGCTGCTAGAAGGCGAGAGCAGCTGAGACAAAAGGGGTGACTCGGGAGCAGGGCTGGGAGGTGATTGTGCCTCCCGTAAGGTATAAAAGACAGGCAAAGGCGAAGAAACCTTTGCAGGAAGCAAAGTCGTTTGTTCGGTTCAGATTCATTCTTGAAGCTCTTCATACTTCGGTTGATTGGACATTTCTGTTATTGGCAGCACTTCACAGGGAAGAAAGGTGGGTGCTTATCTTGAAGAGCTGTTTGAGAGTCATTACCGGTTTGGAATGAAAATAATTCCCAGCATTACAATAAACAAGACTTGTTTTTAAAATAAGTGTGTGCATAATTACAGTCGCGGAAGCCTTGGTCAGAACAGTTCAGGATTCCCTTAACAACCGTGGCAAGGAAGGTCGTAAAATGGGGCAAAAGTCACTGAACAACTGTACTCATTTAGGAACGGAAAATGTGGGCTCCATTGTGATTGTTTAAGTCAAGGACTATGTGCATTAAAAATTGCCAAAGAGTTTGAAAAGAGCCCAGAGGGACAAACCACCCCACCACTTCTAAAAGACGAAGGAGTGGGATAAGGAAAATAAATCCAAACGAAAACTCACATGTTGACAAGGTGGGCAGAACCACTCGCCATCTGGAATGATCATCAGCGGAGGCCGAAGACACGCTGTATGGTAGCCACTGTCACAGGAATCGCACAAAAGAATCTGTGGAACAAACCAAACTCTTCTACCAGCTATTACGGGCAAGCATTCATTTCTTATTCTTCATACTCTACTAAACTTTATTTCTAAATTTATACCGTACTGTTTAATAGTAATTGCTTTTCCAGACAGAAAGACCGATTGATACTGTTGTATTTTGATTGTTCAACTAATAATAAAAAATACAATAGCATAAATAACAGGTTAATACAAGATCTAAAAGGGATAAATTTCCAGGATAGTAAATAGAAACGGTTGTCAATTACAGATGGTTGATAGTAGATTAAATGGACCTACAGGATGTGAAATCTGGCAATGAACTGTGGTATTAACATCGGGTAGGGGTCTTCAAACTTGACAGCTTTAAGACTTGTGGACTTCAACTCCCAGAATTCCTCCTCCAGTCATGTTAGCTCAGGAATTCTGGAAGTTGAAATCCACAAATCTTAAACTTGCCAAGTTTGAAGACCCTTGACATAGGGTGTTGCTTGTTTTCTATCCAGACCAGGCACTTGCTGGAGGTCACCTAATTGCAATCCGGTCCAATCCAGTCTTCCTGCAGCACTCTTGCCAGTTGAAAACTGTCTGCGTGGAGGGCCTGCGCCATCCATTTTGGCCGGCAGAGGCACTGTGGTTCACTCTTTTGATATTTCAAGGCCTGCCCCGTGGGCCAGATTTAAGCACCCTTGAGTTTGACATCCCTGATCCAAGGCAATAAGGGCCATTCTGCTGGCTGGGGAATTCTGGGAGTTGAAGCAGGGATGAGGTGCAAAATTTTTAAGTACTGGTTCCGTGGTCATGGCCAGGTGGTCATGTGACTGGGTAGGCATGGGTTTGTTTGTTTTTTTGCCTACTGGGCCTCAGGGAAGCCTGCTGGGTGAAGCAATACAACAGCAAAGTTGAGGGGGATCAGCTGTACCACACAATTTAGATTAGCTAGAAAGAAAGACATCCTGCTTTCTATCTAATCTAAATTGAGCGGCACAGCTGATCTTCAGAAAACAGCTGATCAGTGGAGGGTGGATGGGAAGGAAATACCTCTTTGGAGCTACCAGTTCTCCCAAACCGGGCCGAACCGGTAGAATTCCACCCCTGAGTTGAATCTCATTTTCTCATTCTGTGCATTTTAAACTATATTCACATACAATCCACTAGTGGTATTGTTTATTTTTTACTTATTTCTGTATTTTTATCTCTATCTGTATTTTTTTTCTGTTTTGTTAATCTTCTTTCATGGTTAAATACTAATCTCTGCATCTATTATTTATCCAATCATACAATACATCACATGTTAGATAATATTCTTTTTCCTCTTTGTCCTTAAGTTCCATTGTTCGGCACATTCTAGTATTTTTTTTTATTACTTCCTCATCTGTGGGTGTACTTTCACTTTTCCAATTTTGTACATATGATTCTAGCTGTTGTTATGTGTATGATTAAATATATGAGTGAATCTCATTGTCAAGCCTGAAACTGACATATGCATAGCCATTTTATTTTGCCTTATTATATATTCCTTTTCTTTCCTTCTCTTTGCTGGTTACAGGGGGGAAGGGTTTCCGGCTTGCCACATTCGTAAGGTGGGAGGAGTGGAGGTAGAGAGAGTTGTTTAGGCTAGGTGGTTCTCCTTCCCGTGGGAACAAAAGCTGACCCTGCTGAGGCCTGGAAGTGGAGATTGATGACACCAGGCAATGTTGATTTACTTCTATCGGGGAATGTGACTTTGGGGGGTTGTTTCTAATTTCTAATATTATGTGGTGTAATTCCAGGTTGTGTCAGATCCGGAATTACAACATACTTTGCCAATTTGATGCTTTCCTAAATAAAAAAAATGTTATGAAAGATGGACTCTTTTCTTTTTAAATGGATTTCATCACTTGGAAACCTGACCCTCATTTTCTAACTTTGATCCAAGAACCTACCAGCTCTGGGTGATTAGGAAGGCCACACTTCTTGCATGGTTCGTCATCATCCGCAGGAGCTGGTTCTTCCTCCTCCTCTTCCTCCTCCTCCTCTTCTTCCTCCTCCTCTTCCCCCTCTTCATGCTCAGAACCTTCGCTATCATCATTGCTCGAATATCTCCAACGGCCACGCGTTCGGGTGCCAGCCCATCGGACTTTACTTCGCCGGGAAGCCTGGGGATTCAGCAATAAGAAAAAACTTCTCAGCTCGTTAAGACATCCTAGCCATAAACAACAGCCGTGGCAATGCTCCAGATATTTTCCAGGTCACGGAGCACATACCTCTCCTTTGCAGCTGTCTGAATATCTCAGGGGGTACTAAGCACGCTCTAACATCTCGAAGGAAAAGCAAAAAACCCGCAAGCACCATAAACCACAGTGTAAGTAAAACCACGACGATGGCTCCATTTAGGCTGTGCAACCACACAGACAAGAAAACCACTTTACCTCATAGTGCTACGCGAAGCTACCCGATTGGTGGCTGGATGTACTGAGTTATTTATTCTATATCCCGCCTTTATTATTTTTTATCAATAACTCAAGGTGGTGACCATCCTGAAGACTCCTTCCTCCATCTATTTTCCTGACAACAACAATCCTGTGAGGTAAGTTAGACTAAGAGTGACGGACTGGCCCAAGGTGACTCAGACAGCTTTCATGCCTAAAGTAGGATGAGAACTCACAGGTGATTGGTTAAGATTCAGCCAGTTTGCTGTCAGGCAGGACTAGAACTCACTTGACTCCTGATAATTGGCCAAGTCACCTAGCCAGCTTCCATGTCCAAGATGGGACCAGAACTCATTGTCACCTGGTGATTGACCCAAAGTCCTCCAGCCAGCTTTCATGCCTAAGGTGGGACTAGAACTCATTGTCATCTAGCAATTTGCCCAAAGTTGCTAGTCAGCTTGCATGTCTAAAGTGGGATTAGAACTCATTGTCACCTGGTCATTTGTCCAAAGTCATCTGGCTGGCTTTCATACCTAAGGCCGGACTAGAACTCATCATCACCTGATGATTTGTTGCCCAGCTGTCTTCAGTGACTAAGGCAAAACTAGAGCTCAATGTCTCCTGGTTTCTTAACCACTAGACCAAACTGGCTTTTATTAACTTAAATAAATAAGCAATGTTTTCTTGTTTTGTTACCAAATGGCAGTTCTACACATACTGACAGCAAAACTGCAAAAAGGCAAGGGAAAGCTTCTGCTTCCATTGTAAATTACTCATTGTCAGGCTCTGAAAACCAAGATAGCTACACAGAGTAACCTCTCAACGGTTCCCTTTATTGTTCCTCGCCTATGGACAGAATCTGGCCAGATTAAAGCAGGCTCCTTGCATCCTGGTAATACTGAAAGTTGACACGAGAGCACAGAGAAGCCAGATGGACGAACCACCCCATCCCAAGCTCACCACAGGTCACCAGCAAGCGTGACCTTTTTCAGTACAGCTGGTCCTAGACTTACAACAGTCCATTTAGTGATTGTTCAAAATCACCACAGCATCGAAAAAGTGACTTTTGGCCGTTTTTCACATGACCTGTGTGGCATCCCCCATGGACACGGGATCAAAATTCAGAAGCTGACTCATAGTTAGGACAGCTGCCATGTCCCGGAAGGCCACATGATCCTCTTTTGCAACTTTCTGATCTGCAAAGGCAACAGGGAAGCCAGATTCACTCAACCTTGTTACTAACTGAACAACTGCAGTGGCTAACTAAACAACTATGGCAAGAAGTGGTAAAAATGTGGCAAAATTCACTTAACAATGGTCGTAGGAACAGAACATTTGGGGCTCAATTGTAATGGTAAGTCGAGGACTCTATCTGTTTTAAAAATTGTTAAGTGAGGCTGGCTTCCCACTGACTTTGCTCATCAGAAGGTGTTGTGGTTCACTGGCAGCAGGTGCCGACAGCAGAGATCTCCAATAGCGAGGACTCGGACGAGGGGCCTGCTTGTGATGTAAGGATGAGGCCAGGACTATCGGAGAGTAGGTGCTGCCTTCGGAGCTTATGGAGTCTGGCAGCAGTGATGCAGAGGACCCCAGGGAGCCTGTGCCCAGTGTGCGTAGGGCTGCTTGAAGCAAAGAGCAGCTGCAGCAGCACGGGCGACTTGGGAGTAAGGCTGGAAGGTGATGGCCCCTCCCATAAGGGATAAAAATCAGCCCTCGGGGATGTGTTCTTTGCAGGAAGCAAAGACATTCTTTATATTCAAGAGTCCTTGTTGAAGCCCTGCTTACTCCAGTTTATTTTTTAAAGTTCTGTTGTATATTTATCAGCAATTAGACTTCTGTTCTTGGCAGCCTTTTGCAACCTTGAAAGGGCTTGCTTTTATCTCGGACAATTAAGTTTAAATGTCTTCTGGCTGGGAATGCACTGAATTCCCAGCGCCGCATTAAAAAAGATTTGCTTTTATACACAGTTTGTGTTTAATTTGAACAAGGCTTGGGTCAGAACAGTAGGTTTTCAAAAGGGGATCATGTGACCTTGGGACACCTCAATTTTGACCATGTGCTGTGGGAATACTGCAACAGTTGCAACTGTGAAGGATGGTCATAAATTATTTTTTTCCAGTGACCGTCATAACTTGGAATGGCTGCTAAATAAATGTTACAGGTCGAGGACTCCCTGTATTGTTAAGAGAAAACCTGTTCTTAAAAAAAAACACTATCCCAATATGCATAGCTTGGAATGAGGGCTAGAGGGAGGAAACGAAAACATTGCTTTCATCTCTGGGTTTTTCACAGCTCTCCCCAAAATGTAAAAGGTGATGTTGTATTTGTGTTATGTAGCTATTAGTAGATTATTGTTACTAATTCTTAAGGTAATAATTAACTATAGTGACTATATTGTTATAAATGACTATCGTGACTATATTGTTATAAATTATTATTATGAATTAAAGAGGAGTTGTAAATCTAATCTTATGAAGCTTCTCCTCCGGAAATATCGAACTGCTAACTAGAGCATACAAAACTTTTACCAGACCAATACTCGAATACAGCTCATCAGTCTGGAATCCCCATTGCATATCGGACATTAATACAATCGAGTGAGTCCAGAAGTATTTCACAAGAAGAGTACTACACTCCTCTGCTTGCAACAAAATACCCTATCTCACCTGGCTTGAGATTTTTGGGCTTGGACAACCTTGAACTACGCCGCCTACAGTTAGACTTAAGCGTAGTACACAAAATTATCTGCTACAATGTCCTACCAGTCAATGACTACTTCAGCTTCAACCAGAACAATACAAAAGCACACAACAGATACAAACTCAATGTAAACAGCTTCAAACTCGACTGTAGAAAGTACAACTTCAGCAACAGTCAACGCCTGGAATGTACTACCTCACTCTGTTGTTACATCCTCAAACCCACCCACACCTTTAACCTCAAGCTATCCACTATTGACCTCACCCCATTCCTAAGAGGTCTGTGCATAAGTGCACCATCGTGCCTCCTGTCCCTGTCCTATTGTCCCAATTTAATTGTACCTATTTTCTGTATTCTTACTCATGTTTATACTTATACCTATTATCTTGTAAGCGACTGACAAATCAAATCAAATAAATAAATTAATAAATAAATGATGCATAAGATAAAGGGGTGGTATACTCAAATTAGTAATTAAAGGGGAAACTTTTTGAATTATTAGAATTAAGATGGAACTTTTGGAATAAGGAAATACGAATATGTGATGAAATTGCAAATGTGACAGATTAAAATATGAAGCATAATGAATATGAAGATATGAGAACTATTTAAAATAAAAAGAAATAAGTTAAGAAAGGAATAGAAAATATATAAAACAAATTTGAAGGATATAAGAATATATGAAAAAATTGATAGAAAATATGAAACATAATGACAGAATATGAAATCAAATGGGAAAGATGAATAGGTAACCAAGGTCATGTTTGTATGGAAATGTGAAAACCTGAAACATGCTGTTCACTAAAAGAGGTGTTTTTTGAAACATAAAAAACTTTTTACAAGAAAAAAAAGACGTTCAGCCCTTTTGTAATTTTCACCTTGTGGGTTTTAGAGTTCGTCTCCTTCTCTGGCTTTTTTGAATCTTCTTTCTTCTCCTGCTTTTGCACGGAAGCCACTTTTTCGTCCTCTTCCTCACTTCGTTTCTTCTCGGATTTCTGATCTCGGGTCTCGACGACCTTGGGGGTCGGTTTAGATATCCGGGGGGACCGCCTTAAAATGCGACCGACGCTCACCACCTCTTCCTCCTTCTCAGCAGCTGCGTTCAAAGACTTGGCAGGGAGCGGGTCGGTTTTTTTCCGGCTGGAGATCCGGATCGTTAGCTTAATCCCGTCTTTCTGCCTCTCAGAGGTTAATTCCCTGTTCTCGGTGAGAGAACTTTCTTCTTCGGAAATCAGCTTGTATTTACACTTGGTTTTTACAGATTCTTTCTTCGTCTCGGGAGGTGGTTCCTTGATGGCACTTGGGAGGCTGTCCGTGGTCGGCAGCTCTCCTTCTTGGGATTCGGAGTCCTTGGGCGTTTCCGCCTCCTGCTCTTTGCATGCTTGCCTTTGATTAGGGAAAGCGACTTGGGAATCAGAGTCTTCTTTTTCCAGTGCGGGTTTCTTAAATGAAAGGATTGAAACAGAAGACGGTGTTGCATCCAGGCTGGCCGAGGCTGCTATTTTCTCATCTGAAGGAGCTATTTTTTTCAAATCATCAGCATCAGAAACCAGAACCGACTCTTTAAGGGAGAGTAGCTTGGAGGGTTTTTCTGAGCTGTCTTTGGAACATATCACGCTGTCGTTTATTCTGAGAGGGTCTTCAAGCTTCTTGGGAGGATCACCTGCCTTGGAGAGAGCCTCAGCCACCCCATCTGACGTCTTTGTGTCCGGCTGTTTTTCACTCCCTTTGGGGCTGGTCTCCTCCCTTAAAGGCACAATCACCGCTACGGTGGTCTCCTTCGCAGGATGCAAAATGCATCTCTCGACATCACTGGTCCGGACAATGGTGCTGACTCCCTCTTGGATCCGTTCCTCTCCAAGCCCGTTTTTCTCCTTCGGCAGAATGGCGGTCTCCTCCCTCGGGCAAGGTGAGCGATCCAACCGGTTATTGGGCACGAGTTTCTCGCAACCCATTTCCCCGTTGACCAGGAACTTCCCGTCAGTGATGGTGGGGACCCTCTTAAAGGTCTCCTCCTCGGGTTTGCCTCCTTCCTCTTTCGAAACGTCTTTGGTCGGCGTGATGCATTTTCGCAAGGGCGCTTTCAAGGGGCTGTCGAAATCATCAGTCAGCTTGATTTCTCGTTTTTTCAGGGGGATCTTGGCCTGCTGGTCGTTTTTAAGTTTCTCATTCTCTTCCGCTGTTCTCTCCACCACGTCTTGGGGGGTTTTGACGCTGACGCAGAACTCGATCCTCTCGGGCTCAAGGACCGTTCTCTCGGCATTGCTGTTCATCTCTCTGGAGTCTTTCGGCTCCGGCTTATTCTCTTTCGCTTCTGCTTTAGCCGGCTTCACATTCTCTTTGAACGAGTCATTTTCGTCTTTGGTAGTTTGCACTTCCCCATGGCTCTCCGAAGGCTTTTCGAGTTTTACGATAACGGGGAGCTTTATGATGTCTCTCTCTTCCACTTTCTCTACTTTGATCTTTTTTTCCTCTGCCAGAGCGGCAAGAGGTGGAAGGTTTTCGCAGGGCTGTGGCAGTCCTTCTGCTAGCTCCTTTTTTTCTTCCTTCACCTTCAATTCGCCTTCTGCTTATAATTATAAAAGAGAGACAAAATATATTTAGAACAAGGATCAGCACTGATTATACCCAGCTCAGATCATAGGCATTAATGTTACCAGGATGGTTCAGTGATTTGGAAAGTATTCAGAAACGATACTTAGAATGTGTACAGGACTGCAGCCACAGCAACCATCTGCAACTTGTTATAGCTGATACTTTCCCCAGGAAGGTGAGGCTCACCTCTGCAGCTATGGGATGATTTGGGAAAAAGACGCAGCTGCTTTAAGAAGTTCCAAATTGGTGCTACATCTCTGCCTCCATATATAATCCAGGGAAAAGATGCAGTTGCTTTAAAGAGTCATAAGTGATGTCGTATGACTATGCCTCCATATATAATCCAGAGGGGGAATGCAGCTGTTTTAATGAGTTGCAGAAAGATAGTACATCTGTGCCCCCATATATCATATAATCCAAGCAAAGACATAGCTGCTTTAAAGAGTTGCAGATAGATGCTACATTTGTGCCCCCATTATTTTTCAAAATTCCTTTCTGGAAGTGAATTTAAATGACAACAAAATTATGATTAAAATACATTACAATGATAATCTTTTACTCAGAACAGCAGAATCGCTAATCATATGATGCAAATGTCATAGCTTCCCCTATGAGACTCCTAGGAACGATATTTTGGTAGAACGTTGAGATTTTTCTTCTACACGTCTTCATTGATCCCTCCTCCTCCTCCTCCTCCTCGCTGCATACTCCATTCTCAGGTTCTACAAGAAGGAAAAATTCTGGGAGTTGAACTCCACACACTGTAAAGTTTGGCAAGGTTGAAAAGCATTGCTCTAGAGAACAGAAGTAGAAAGATTAGCCCTGGAATTTTTGTGTATATATCGGAAGGAGTGGGTAGTTTGCTGAACCTTTATGAGCATACTCCAAACAAATGAGGCTGTCCGGTGGCTTCGGTCCTTTGCAATTGTGGTGACATGTAAACAACACCTACGTATACCTGCCGTTTGTGTCCCAATCAGTGCACACTTAAGAACTTCCTAGCTGTGTGACAGAATACAATGTTACTAGTTTCTGGGTAAGATCTGTTTAACTTGTACATATTTTAATCTTGTATTTTAGATTTTATCTTGCACAGTTTGCATTATTTTAATTATGATGCTTCTGATACGGATAAACAAACAAACATGGGTATGCCAACAGTGTGACTCAGAACGCCTCATCCTGCACCTGTCTCTGAAACAAGGCTTTGGGTAGTTGTGCACTTTTACACACAAGAGCTTTCAGAAATGTATTCCTCTTGGAAGACGTTTGTCCACATCAGAAGAAAAGGCAGAGTTATGTTTCTGTGAGCCGAATTCAACTTCCAAATAACTTTGGTTCTGCAATAATTAAAAGTCAAGTTAGCCAAGCTTTTGAAACTCAAAACGTGAAGAAGAATCCAACAATAGGCCCTTTGAAGGACGTTTATTATGGACCTTCACTATCCAGAGTTGTGGCTTGAGTGCCAATTCTCTAGAGGAGTAAATAGTAACACAGACTGCCCACTGGCAAGATAATAACAATATTCAAACCTGGCATTGTTGTGCCTTCCCTCTTTTTGGCCTCTTCATCTTCAGTGCTTGGACTCTCTTGTGAAGAATTATCCTGGTTTTTCAACAGTGCAGGATCAATTTGTGCTTTCAGGAGCTCAAGAGTTTCAGCCAGCTCATTTCGGCTTCTGGATGAAAAATAAGACACGCATCAAACCTCAGAAAAACAGCAACCTTACATAATTGTGCTACTCACTCCTGCCCAAATCTGTCTGCCTGCAGTTCCTTGCCAGCCTTTGCAAGCAAGGGAAGAGGAAGAGAAAATATCCGGCTTGGGAAACACAACGGATTATCTCTGTTTTTTTAAAAAAATCTAGATCTGTGCTTCCCATCTGGGGTAACTTCTCCACCTCAACTGAGTGGGGAATTCTGGGATCTGGAGTCCACATGACCTTAAAAAAGCTGCGGAAGTTAAGAAACCCTGATCTGGAACCATTATTAAAGGTTGCATCAATCCCAATCATTTTCTCAGATCTTTTTGCTTTCTTTTTCTAATTAACTTTTTGGTTTTTATGAGTTTATGATACAAAATAATAAAGGCAAATAGCAGGAAAAATAGGGGAAACAAAGGGGAAGGGGGAAAGTATAGAAAACAAGGGGAAAAAAAGAGAAAAAAGGTGTTGACTTCTGACTCCCTTAGGTGCAGTATAATAAAATAATAACACCAAACCTCAACTTTTTACTTTTCCAAAATAGTATAAACAAGCCACTTCTATAACAATAAATCAATCTAATCAGTAAAACCCCAAATCAAAGTTTCCTTTTTTTCCACCTCAA
The DNA here is from genome assembly GCA_004320025.1 of Laticauda laticaudata. Taxonomy (NCBI): domain Eukaryota; kingdom Metazoa; phylum Chordata; class Lepidosauria; order Squamata; family Elapidae; genus Laticauda; species Laticauda laticaudata. The sequence goes on along the minus strand of BHFT01034888.1, from coordinate 13,477 downwards.
ACACAAAGTCCAGAAGGGGTTTCCAAGTAGAAACAGATCGGTTTCTCAGATATACTTGCGTGTTTAGTAGGATGCAATATTTTGAACCTCAAACATTTACGGTAATCAGAGCAAGAATCAGAATTCACTCTCCAGCTGATGGGAAAAGCCTGCATCCCCAGCTATATTTTTAACCCTAATTTACTAAGGATTAAATTCTTTTTTTTCCCATGTAAAGGACTATATCATGTTACAGACCTAAACAGGAGCTAAGAGGCAGCTGTGAAGAATTTCTAACCATACTACAAGCAGAGTTTGGGAAATCATAGTTTTTCTCTTTGGAAAATTAATTGAGTATGGCCTGGCTTGCTGGTTGTCTTTTTTTTTTTTAAAGCAATCCATTATTCCCCAACTTGATGCCCTCCAAATACACTTGATGCCCTCCAAATACACCCAGCCTTCCACAGCAAGCTTGAGTGGTATGTGTGGAGATTCTCAGTAATCCAGGCCATGGTTATCCCATGGTTATTTGTTGGGAGTTGAGGTTTTTTGGAACACTGACAGGTGCTTTTTAAACAAGGCATCTGGATTTTGTTTTTTCCTTGAATAAATGACCAATTTTCCTTGCTGACGACCAGAGTGTAAGGAACATAAATCCTTCCATCCTCCATCATTCAGTCAGAACCGAAGATGCTTCTTGGATGAGAAGCGAAACGTCTTCAAGGAAAAACGAAGTCCAGATGCCTCTTGAATTTAGGACAACCAAAATTTGGGACAACCTGGATGACTGAGAATCTTCACAGACATTTAGCTATGCTCTTTGGGGTGAACACCCTTCTTTTTTTTTTGTAAAGCTTTTTTTTAAAAAAAAAATCTACATCAATATCATTTCGTGAACAGTGTAGAATCTGAATGTCATCATTTTGATACAAAAGCAATAATACAGAAAACATTACTAAATTAGTCCCACTTATGTAGTCTTAATGTTGTTGTATATACCTGCATCAGCACTTAGTCCTTCATTTTTCAGTTATTAATATTTGCGACATTCTTCTAATAATAATAATTTTTATTTTTGAGCATACCTACCTCTTTTTCAAATTCTGATCTTAACCTTTAATATTCACTTTATATACATATTGAATAATGGCATGTATAACAAAGTCCCCTCATTTCTAACATTTTATATCTATTCGAATTTTTAATATGGCCAATCTTAAAAGTTGCTACATTAATCTAGTGTTGTTATTATACAGGGGTGAATACCAGTGATGGGATTCAAAAGTTTTTACTACCGGTTCTGTGGGCACGGCTTGGTGGGCATGGCAGGGGAAGGATACTGTAAAATCCCCATTCCCTCCCCACCCCACAAACCTGCTTTCCAGCTCCGTTCTCCTGTGCAGGGCAACCAAAGAAGACCCAGCCGATCAGCTGGAACTCGGGAGGCAGAGAATAGATGGGGGCCGGTCCAGTCAAAGGTGGAATTTGCCGCTTCTCCAAACTACTCAAAATTTCCATTACCGGTTCTCCAGAACTGGTCAGAACCTGCTGAATACCACCTCTGGTGAATACCCTTCAAATGGTGTTGGGAGTAGGAACAGATTCCCAGAAAAATCGCAGGCTACAGGACTGGATGGCTGCAAGGAATATAAATCCTTCCATCCTCCACTATTCAGTTAGAACCAAAGAAACTTCTTGGATGAGAAGCAAAATGTCTTCAGGGAAAAACGAAGTCCATTTGTCTTTTGAAAAAAAGCACCATTGGGACAGCAAGCTTGAGGGGCACCAAATGAACACCAAGCAGCCAGAAATGAACATTTACCTGACGATGCACTTCCATGATGATCCGTCTTGATCGTCTTGCTCTTCTACGTACATTCTGACATTATGCTCTTGGTCCAGCTGGTACCAGTAGGTCAAGCCATCTTTGTCTCGGCCAAGGGGCTGGAGGCGCATGCCGTCGGCATCTTCCTCGTTGATGATATTCTTAAATTTTAGATTGTCATCAAACTGGCATTCGCAAAGGTACTTCAGGAGAGAAGGGAAGGGAAAAGGAGTAGCAGGGCTTTAAAATATTTTCGGGAAGATGCAAAGTGCGTTTTTCAACGTACCTTGGGTTGTCCTCGACTTATAACTGGTTGCTTTAGCAACCGCTCGAAGTTTTCACGGAGTCCCCAAAAGCTAATTATGACCCAGTTCTAGAGTTCTGATGGCTGCATATTACAGTCACTTAATGGTTGCATTTTCAGCTGCTTGGGACCTGGCTCATTCTTATGGTTAGTTGTGGGATTCTGCAGTGACGTGATCACAATTTCTGACAGTAAAAAAAAAAAAAAAAAAAGCAGATTTCTGGTCTTTTCGGCCAGTTTCCAGCAAAAAATACCCATAGGAATACATTGATCTGCTTAACAAACTTTGTGTCCGCTTAATGACTGCTGCTTTCATTCGACAACTGCAGTGTTCACTTAATGACCAAACCATTGCAAAAAGAAAAGTCGTAAAATCAAATGTGGTCACACAGGTGCCTCAACTTACAACTGTCATGACTTACAACGGAAATCCTGAGGTCCATCATGGTTGTAACTCAGGGATTACCTGTATCAATACTTTAGGGGTCAGCAAACATCTACGTTCCCTGATGCCCAAAAGGCTGGGGGGCCACTCCCATAGATGGTAGTTTCATGTTACCTTCAAACAACGCAACTCTCAGTGACAGGCAGTCCTTGACTTACAACAGTTCATTTAGTGACTGTTCAAAGTTATCACAGCACTGGAAAAAGTGACTTAAGACCGTTTTGCACATCTATGACGGTTGCAACATCCTCTGTGATCAAAATTTTTATTACTGCAACTGGTTCATTTTAATGATGGTTGCAGCGTCCTGGAGTCATATGATCCCCTTCTGACCAGCGAAGTCAACAAGGGAAGCCAGCTTCACTTAACAACTGTGTCACTAACTTTAACAACTGCAGAGATTCACTGAACAACTGTGGCAAGGAAGGTCGTAAAATAGGGCAAAACTTGTTTAACAACTGTCCCGCTTAGCAACAGAAATATGAGGCTCAATTGTGATTTTAAATTGAGGGCTACCTATATTTTTATGCTTTGAATTTCCTTGTGTCTTTTATGGGCCACTTCAAGTTCATATGCTATTTTTCTAGTTTAGAATCAACATGTAGAATATAGAGTTAGAAGGGATATTGGAGGTCTTCCAGTCCAACCCCCTGCTTAGGCAGGAAACCCTATACCATTTCAGATAAATGGTGATCCATTTGTCCATGTTCCATAGAGTGGCGCACTATTCAAAATGATTCAGAAGACGTGGCTTTAGAACGGAATGGGACAACTTGCTGCCACCAACTCACCGTGAGACAACTTGCTGCAGGACTATTTAACAATTCTATTTAATAATTTAAAATAAATTAAAAAAATAAAAAATAAAATGAGGTGAGCTGGCCGGGGTGAATTGCCCTAAACTTTAGAATGGGCCTTTTTAAAGTAGCTGCAAGAACAAACCCCCCCCCCTCACCTCCGGGAGGCTTCTGTTTCTATTTGTCATAGCTTGCAAATGGAGTCGGGAAAAAGCACTGCAGAGTAGAAGAGCAATACCTTCAAAATCCCCAATTTGCATTCAGTGCTCATGTCAAGGTATCCTTTCTTCTCCATCTCCCACGCCCAGGTGCTGTTGAAGTCTTGACACATCTACAAGGCAAACTTTCAAATTAAATACGGAGGAATCTTTTCCACCACTGCAAGCACACACACACACACTCACACACACACACGATACATTCCTGTCAGATCCAATTGTACTTTTGGGTGTCTCTGAAAAGAAAGCAGGAATCAGGACTGGAGGTGAAGGAGAGATTGAGTCGCTGGCATACTCCTAGTTGATGTATTGATCAAATTTTAATGCTGCTATAGTCTCCAGTGGCTCACAACAACTTATAGCTGTGATGGTGAATTTATGGCACACCTGCCAGAACTGGCATGCAGAACCACTTCTGCCAGCACATGAGAGGTCACCCAGAAGAGTCCCACTGCGTATGTGCATGCGCCGCCCACCTGACAGCTGATTGTCGGGTATCTGGTGCGCATGTGCAGGGGGCAGGAGTACACATGCAGACACATGGGGGGATCGCATGCGCAGGGGGCTGGGGGCGCGCATTGCCTTCTGGGTGCTGGTGTGCACGAGTGCAATTTTCAGCACAGGAGCCCAAAAAGGTTAGCCACTACTGACTTATAATAATCTGTGCACTACTAAAACTCTCACTAAGGTGACCTTTAACTGGGCAAAATGATTTATGCTCCAGTCCTTACTATCTCAAAAAAGTGTGGAACCATTTGCAGTTTTTCCCATACTGGATAAAATCAAACTCTCTTTGGAGTTGAGCTCAACTCCTGGTGACTTCAGGCCTACAATCCTAGGTCCACATGTTTTTCTTGGCAGAAGTAGAGAAATGTTTTGCCATTTCCTTTTTCTGGGATGACTTTTGACTTCCCAGGCTATAGGCCTGGCATTTCCTGGTGGTTCTTGTCCAATGACTGAGCCAGTCCAATCCTATCTATCAGATGAGACATGCTAGGTGCTGCCATCTATGTGGGTAAAGCACAGAGCGAGGTATTTTAAATCACAGGCAGTCACTTCACAGAAATACAGGGAGTCCTCAACTTACAACAGTTCATTTAGTGACTGTTCAAAGTTACAACAGCACTAAAATATAATAAAGAGATAATATATTTAACAGTCCATGTCACCACTGCTGCGAGATTAGCCCTTGCCCAAAGATGGAAAGGTAATGATATGCCAGACAAGATGGAAATAATTAGAAAAATGTGGATATGCACCTAAATGGATAGAGTAACTTAAGAGTTAAAAGATAGGACTGAATCTGATTATTACAAAATCTGGGAGAAGTTTTATCACTGGTTTAAAAAAGAAAGGAGTAAATGTATCAATGATGATTAATATTTATGTATATATGTAAATTTGTGCTTTTTGTTATATGTATTATTTGAGGATGTAAGACAAGTAGGTGTGTTGGGATGTATGTACCATGTTCATTTTTTAAAAATGTTTTTCTTTCTGTTGTTTCATTAACAAAATTTATTTTAAAAAAGTAGTAGTTACAACAGCACTGAAAAAAATGACTTATGACCGTATTTCACACTTACGACCTTTGTAGCATCCCCAGGATCATGTGACCAAAATTCAGAAGCTTGGCCACTGGTTCATACTTATGACCCTTGCTGTGGCCCAAGGTCATGGGAATCCCCTTTTGCGACCTTCTGACAAGCATAATCAATTGGTAGGGGGAGCCAGATTCACTTAACAACCCGGTTACTAACTTATCAACTGCAGTGATTCACTTAACAATTACAATAACAAAGGTTGTAAAACAGGGCAAAACTCATTTAACAAATGTCTCACTTAACAAGGGAAATGTTGGGTTTCGATTGTAGTCATAAGCTAAGGACTACCTATATATGTTACCAGCATGTGGGACACGATGGCTCAGGGGTTAAAGACGCTGAGCTTGTCAGACAGGAAGCTGACTGCCTGGGTTCGAGATCCGAGCAGTGGGGTGAGCAGCCATGACATGTCCCAGGTTTGCCTGCCTAGCAGTTCAACAAAAAATGCATATGTGAGTAGATAAATAGGTATAGATATAGAATAGAATAACAGTGTTGGAAGGGATCTTACAGGTCTTCTAGTCCAACCCCGTTTAGACAGGAAACCCTACACTACTAATTCAGACAACCTAGAATAGATATAGAATGCAATGCAATGCAATACAATACAATAACAGAGTTGGAAGGGACCTTGGAGGTTTTCTAGTCCAACCCCCCTGCCTTGGCAGGAAACCCTATACCAATTCAGACAAAGGGTTATCCAATCTCTTCTTAAAAGCTTCCAGTGTTGGAACAACCACAACTTCTGGAGGCAAAGTTGTTCCACTGGTTAATTGTTTTCACTGTCAGGAAATTTAGTTCTAAGTTGCTTCTCTCCTTGATTAGTTTCCACCCATTGCTTCTTTTCCTGCCTTCGGGTGCTTTGGAGAATAGATTGACTCCCTCTTCTTTGTGGCAGCCCCTGAAATATTGGACCAGTGCTATCATGTCTCCCCTAGTCCTTTTTTTCATCAAACTAGATATTGGACCAGTGCTATCATGTCTCCCCATGTCCTTCTTTTTCATCAAACTAAACAGTTCCAGCAACTGTTCTTTATATGTTTTAGCTTCCAGTCCCCTAACCATCTTTGTTGCTCTTTTATATATAAATAGGAAGGAAACAGCATTCTGTGTACCTCGGTGTATAGACATGTTGGCCACATGACCATGGAAGTGTCTTTGGACAATGCTGGTTCCCTTGGCTAAGAATGGGAGATCAGTACCCTAGAGTTGGATTGGGAACTTTTTACCTTTACCCGTGTTACAAGTTGCTCAATTCAGATTACAAATCTAACTCCAAAATCCACACAGCCATTTATGACTTTAGGCAGGGTATTATTAAAGACTGCGAAGCCATCATCACCTAGTTTTATATTTTCAAAAGGAATATAAAATTGCCCTACCTTGATCAAGTATTTTTCCCATCGGTCTGCTGTGACAGATTTCCCAATCTTCCTCATCAGTTTCAGATGCAGTTCGACCAATTCTCTTGGAACTACAAAGAAATAAAGGAGGAAAAGTTGGTTTGTTCAAAGAAACGAAATTAAATGGTAAGTAGAAGTGTATATAAAATGCAAGGTGGTTTTCCACTTTGCTCTTCAACATAAATGTTATTTCTATTACATTTTCTACTTTTAAAATTCTGTAAGGCAAGCATACAACCTCCAAGAATAGTATCTCTACGTTCAACCAGTTTCCATGTATAAAACCAGGTTTATTAAGAATTGCTACTCTTAATAGCATGGCTTGTATAATCTTTCACAGATAATTAAAATGAGAGTCATCCTTCTAAGAAGATAATATTCTAATTTTATTAGTAAGTTTTCTCAGAACAATAACTATCCACATGGAATCACACCAATTGCTTGATGATAAAAATAATTAAGGATTTCCACTTTTGAGCAATTAATGATTTAGCATCCAGGAGTATAAAAATACAGGTAGTCCTCAACTTACAACCATTATTGAGCCGGAAATTTCTGTTGTTAAGTGAGCATTGGTTAAATGAGTTTTGCCTGATTTTGTGACCTTTCTTGCCACAGTTGTTAAGTGAATCGCTGCAGCTGATAAGTTACTAACATGATTGTTAAGGGAATCAGGCTTTCCTATTGACTTGGCTTGTCAGAAGGTCACAGAAACGGATCACATAACTCCAGGATCCTGAAACCATCATAAATACAGATCAGTTGCCAAGCATCTGAATTTTGATCACATGATCACGATGAGGATGCTGCAAAGGTCGTAATTGTGAAAAACGGTCATAAGTGTCATTGTTAACTTCAAACAGTCACTAAGCGATCTGTTGTTGAGGACTACAAGCTCTATTTTGTTTACCAATAGTCCTCGACTTGCAACCAGTTGCCTAACTAGTCAAGCAATCCCCTTTTGTGACCTTCTGGGAAGGCTGCATTATGATCATAACTCAAAAACTACCTGTATCCTCAAGATGACGCTGAAAAATCTCATAAAACACTTCTTTCCTTCCCTCCTTTATCCTCCGCCCCCTTCCTTCTTTCCCTCCTTTCCTTTCCCTTCCTTCCTGCTTCCTTCCTTTCTTTCCCTTTTTTCCTCCCTTTTTCCTTTCCTTCCTGCTTTCTTCCTTCCTTCCCTCCCTTCCTGCTTACTTTCTTTCTTTTCCCTTCCTCCCTTCCTGCTTCCTTCCTTCTTCCTTTCCCTTCCTTCCTGCTTCCTTTTTTCCCTTCTTTTCCCTCCTTCCCTTCCCTTTTCTCCTTCCTTCCTTTTTTCCTTTTCCTCCTTCTTGCTTCCTTCCTTTCCTTTCCTTTTCCCTCCCTTCCCTCCCCCCTTCCTGCTTCCTTTCTTCCTTTTCCATTCCTCCCCTCCCTGCCTGCTTCCTTCCTTCTTCCTTTCCCTTTCTTCCTGATACCTTCCTTCCTTTTCCCTCCTCCCCCTTCCTTCCTTTCTGCTTTCTTCCTTTTTCCCTTCCCTCCTTCTTGCTTCCTTCCTTTCTCTTCCTTCCTGCTTCCTTCCTCTTTCCCTCCCTTTTCCCTTTCCTTTCCTACCTGCTTCCTTCCTTTCTTTCCCTCCCTCCCCTTCCTTCCTGCTTCCTTTTTCTTTTCCCTTCCTCCCTTCCTGCTTCCTTTTTTCCCCTTCCTTTTCCCTCCTTCCCCTCCCTTCCTTTCTGCTTTCTTCCTTTTTCCCTTCCCTCCTTCTTGCTTCCTTCCTTTCTCTTCCTTCCTGCTTCCTTCCTCTTTCCCTCCCTTTTCCCTTTCCTTTCCTACCTGCTTCCTTCCTTTCTTTCCCTCCCTCCCCTTCCTTCCTGCTTCCTTTTTCTTTTCCCTTCCTCCCTTCCTGCTTCCTTTTTTCCCCTTCCTTTTCCCTCCTTCCCCTCCCTTCCTTTCTGCTTTCTTCCTTTTTCCCTTCCCTCCTTCTTGCTTCCTTCCTTTCCCTTCCTTTTCCCTCACTTCCCCCCCTCCTTCCTGCTTCCTTTCTTCCTTTTCCCTTCCTCCCCTCCCTCCCTTCCTGCTTTCTTCCTTCTTCCTTTCCCTCCTTCCTGCTTCCTTCCTTCCTTCCTTCCCCTTCCTTTTCCCTTTCTCCCCTCCTTCCTTCCTTTTTCCTTTCCCTTCCTTCCTTCCTTTCCCTTCCTCCCCTCCCCTCTCTTCCTGCCTACCTTTCCCTTCCTTCCCTCTCTCTCACAGAATATGTTAGTGTTGGGGATACATCATCAATGGAGAAAATCTATTGTTATGGTCAATAGGAGTCAAAAAAATAACTTGATGCCTTCTAATCCATCCATCTATTCTGTTTGTGATATTGTCAATTTGGCAAATCACTTTTTTTCCAACTGCCCATGGCAAATGTCCCAGTTTGGAACAGACCTGGGGGGGGGGGGAATCAAATAAACTTGTATGCTGATACGAACAAAGAAATGCATTTCAACTTGACTGCTCGGCACCGTACTGCTTCCTTTCCAGAGGGACAGAAGACAGAACCCTTTCTAAAATGTCTGACCCACAGTCCCCTTTTCACAGGGAAACTAAGGCTGAAAAGTCAATCAGCTAAATGACTTAAATTCTGGTATTTAAACTTACTGCAAGAAATCTCTTCCTGGATGACCAGCAGCTACAAAAAGCTATCTCCCCCCACCTCCCCCGCGCATCTCCTGTTTCATGGAGCTAGATCAAAGACCAGTGGGAACAGCACAAAACAAGGCCCTGGCAACAATAACTACCTCCTGTCCTAGTTCTCCAGCAAATTGTGAAAAATGGAGAACAGCCTGAAGGCTTCTGTATGCTGAAGACACAACAACACTGGGTGAGTGAGTGGGCAGAGAGGAGAGATTTCAGCCATATTTTGTTCGCCGTTATTATTTTTTTTTGCCATCTTTTCCCCTAGTGGCTCAGGCTTAACAAATGAATTCTGAACTGATTCAAGAAAGGTTTTTCTCCCCCCCATTGTTGTTATTGTTGCTTTGAAAACTAGATAATCAGCCAAGATCTGGGGTTGTTCCTGGACCCTATTTGGGGGCACTAGATAAGAGCTGTGCAGAATGGTAACCGTTCAGTTACTACTGCAGAGCTTTCTGTCACAAGTGTGCAATTGTTGCTCAGGTCATTTTATAAGGGACACAACTTTATAAGGGACACAACCACCCTCCAGGTAGGCTGGACTTTCGTTCCCAGAATTTCCACTCGAAGGGGTCAAAGAGATAAAGCAAGAAAAATTCTCAAAATAGCTGCCACACGGGTCCTTGTATTAAAAGTGTCTGTGAACGCAGGGATTCAATTTCTCATCGTTTGTGCAATACCTTATAAAGTCTCTGGGATTTGGAATAATCTCTAGTTGGTCGTTACTGTTACACAAACACTTATCAACTCTACATTTTGGTATCTTGTTAGTTCTAACATGGTTCATTATATCTACACATCGCCTTCTGCCATGCATCCCCCCAACCAAAAATAATCTTGTTTCATGCAATTCACATTTAGCAGTTGAGGCTAATTAATTCACTTGGGAGTTTGCATATTTGTGTGTGAAGTTAGTTTAAGTTATGCAAGGTATTCGTATTTCCATTCACCAAAGAAACAATAGTGTTTAATTAATGTTTATACTGATTAAAAGTTACCGACAAACACCAAGACATCAGATGGATGGGTTCTTTTTCCCAAAATATTTCACAAAAGGAGAGGACTTCCCGCACACCCACAACCCATTTTTAAATACGACACTTGCCCTGTATTCAACTTGAAGACTTGCTGGAAAAAGTACATGTTGTGTGCGCAAAATTTATGCATCTCAAAGCTAGAAGCAAACTATAAACTTTTTTTTGTAGGGCAGGGCAACGACACAACCGTAGGAATGTTTGATCATTAGTATGAATTCTATCAGCAGAGAAACCAAACTACTGATATGAAAGGAAGTTTATCTTTGTGCAGCTTATACAGAAAAGATTCTTTCCAATTATATGATAATTATAATTGGATTATAATTATTCACCTTCATGAATAATGGAGGTTGTTGTTTTTTTTAAAAAAAGGGCAAACAAGCCCTTAAGGTTGTGAAATGAAGAATCATAAAAATAATGTCATGGCCCCATCGGAACTTGGTTTGGAGGAGGAGGAGGGGGAGTTGGAAATGGGACCATCCGACAGGGATGGCATGTCTTCCTTGGCACGTTTGGAGAGGCCAGGGGCCGAGACCAATGCTGTCCTGGGCACTTCAGGCATTGGGGGAAGTGGTCGACCAGACGGACAGCTGCCTGCCTTCACAGACCCAGGGGAGGATTGGCTGCTGACAGGCCATGGTGCTGAGAGGCAGCCGATCTCCTCGGATGAGGAACAGCTGCTTCCTCCACTCTGTCCAAGGGCAAGGAGAGCTGAGTGGAGGCAGGCCCAGAGAAGGATTGCAAGGCTACTCGGGAGGAGGCCGCCCCACCTGTCCTCACAAGAAACACCTGGGATGGAGCAACTTAAGACGTAGGCATAGGGAGTTAGTCTATGCCAGGAAGAATTGTTTTGGCTTACACATTCCTGCCTTTTTTTTTTTTGGGGGGGGGGGAAACATTTATTTTTATAACATACAAAATAACAAATGAAACCATTGNACTTTACCTTCACAACTGCCTCTGCCTTGTACCCCGTCTTCGCTTTTGGTCTTGCCCTAACCTTGTGGACTCCTTTTGCCCTGTGCTTTGCTTTATGTCCAGAACTGCCTTATGTCTGTCTTGTCGTTGGCCTGAGGACTGCCACTTGCCTTATGCCTGGGCTTTGCGCCTTGAGGACTTTCCTGGTAAAATAGGGGCTGTTGTGTGTGTGTGTACGAGTGAGGGTGGCTGCCTTCAGAGTTGCATGCTTAGTGGTCATTGGAAGGCCCATTTGTTGAAGGATTCTCTGAAGCAATGACCCCCAATCTTTGGGGCACCAGGGACCAATTTTGTGTAGAGTTTTTTTTTTTCACGGACCAGTAGAGGTGTGTGATACCCGCTGGAGTCTGATTTCAAGGGGGAGGTCAAACAACTGACAGGGAGTGGGAGTGTGGCTCCGGTGGCTGTGGAGGAAACTAGAGAAGGGCACAATCCAGCTGGGGATTCAGAGGAAGATCCAAGCCCACCCCCTCTTCATCCTAGGGCACGCAGGGAGGAACGGATAAGGGAGCAACATGGCTTACGGGGGAGAAAAAGGAACTGATTCCCTTCATTAGCTGCAGCTGGGGAAACAGGGTAAAGAGAGGATTTGTGCACAGAACCTTGCTGGAAGTAAAGCTTGTGCGTTATCTTTGTTTGTCAAGTCCTATCTGGGTTCTGGCGTCCTCCCAATTGTATGTTTCATTATCTTTTGAGTTCTGCAATTCCTTATCCTGCCCTGTCTCATGAATTGCTGCAGCTTGTGGTTTGTGTTGATTTTTATTTATAATTTATATGTACTTTGGGTTCCGACTAAATTTCTTCCCTTTAAAAACTGTTCTTGGGAGAGATTTTTTCTCCAGCCGATGATAACTGGACATTGGGGGCAAAGTTGGAGGTATTAAAGGGACTTTACCAACTTTTGTGACTTTATTGCTTTTGTGCCACACCCTGGATCATCACAGGTGTGGTTTGGTGTACTGTCTGCATCCTATGGATGAGACTTTGATTGTGTGGTTCACTACTGCGATCATCACTTAATGCCAAATGTAGTTAGGCAAAGTTAGGTTTGAATTCCAGAAATATCAGAGCAGGACAGCTATCCTGCACCTAGTTTGGACATGAGGACTCCAAAAACCTGGGTTTCCATCCACTCTCGTCAAACAAAGGTTTAGCCAATTTTGAGAACCATCTTTTTGCTGGTCTCCTTGGAAACTTAGATTGTGTTGTTTCCCTGTGTCATATTGTTGTGGTTCGTTGGCAGCAGGTGCGGATGGCTGAGGAGAGTGAGGACTCAGATGAGGGACGAGGACCATTAGGCTCACCTAACGACGGAAGTCTCTAACACCCCCGACCGTCGTCACTACTCCTCCAAGGGCTCCTCGCTGTGCCAAGTGCACGTTCGTGCAGGGCTGCTCGTAGGAAAGAGCAGCTGCAGCAGCACGGGCAACTCGGGAGTAAGGCTGAAAGGTAATGGCCCCTCCTTCAAGAAGATGAAAGCCAGCTGTGAATCGGACATTCTTTGTAGGAAGCAAAAATGTTTTGAAACTCCAGCCTCGTGGATATTGCAGTATCTTAGTTGGTATTTGAAGACACTTGTGTTGTGAAATATTTCTTATCTGTTATTCTTGGCAGCTTTGCACAGTTTTGGCAAGGCTTGTGCTTATCAAAGTTAAGTAGTTTGTAGCAGCCTTTTAACCGGGGATTCATAAGAATCATTAAAAGGTTTCTGTTCCCTTTGGTTCTTGTTTTATTGGAAAAGGGTTTGGGTCAAAACACGTATAATATATGTGGGTATATGCATAATTTTGTATTTATGTCATGTTTATGTAGTGTATGATGGAGGTTGTGACCCATTGAGGGCTGTATGCAATTAAATTTCATTTGAATATGTCGATTAGTGTACATTCAAAGTGACAATAAAGTTATTCTAAAGTTCTCTTCTAAAGTTCGAGAGCAGCATAAATTGACATAGTCCTTAATTTACAACAGTTGGTTTTGTGACCATTCAAAGTTGCAACGCACTGGAAAGTGACTTACAGCCATGGCAGCATGGTCTAAGTATTTCTTTCTTGGATTTTGAATGGAGCACCGCCTGACATTATTCTGAATTTTACTCTACCAGCCCACCTGGAAAAAACACCCAATTTTTTTCCGAGGGGGCCTGAATATCATGTCATCTTCAACTAGTGACCAGGAAAATCTGGGAGCCATTGGAGGGCAAGATTCTTTGCTGGTACAGGAAGC
>BHFT01034887.1:0-48011 GCA_004320025.1 Laticauda laticaudata | reverse complement strand
CGTGTTGTCCGCTCTCTTTATGCAAATTTTTGCCCCTTTTGAGAGCGGATAACAACAGATGGAACATTTGCTCGTCCGCTGTGTCCTTTTTACATACGTTTTGCATCCATCGGCCAGTGTGACCTAAGGAACAATCTCTTTCATTTCCTTATTAGGGAACCACATTTCTCCCCTTGGCTGAGATTTCTAAAATGGATGGTTACTGCCGTTCAATGGGAGACCACAAGGAGATCTCAGGGTTACAGGCTTGACAGAAGAAAGCAAAGATGCTCCACCTACCCGACAGCCAAAAACACTCTACAGGGAGGGCTTTGTAACATATACTGGAGCTGATTGTGATTCAAAGAACATTGTGTACCTTTTTACGTGCCTTTCCTCTGCAAACTCTTTGCTATTATTTTTATTTATTAAGAATTTTACATAGATTAAAAGTCAAATTAAAGAAGAAAGAGAAGAACAAGAGAGAAACAAAAAGAAAAGACAAAAGAGAAGGAAGAAAGAGGGAAAGAAAGGGAAAAGGAAAGAACTAAGAAAGAAAGAGAAAGAGAAGGCAAAGAAAGAAAGAAAGAAAAATTAAGAGAGAGAGAGAAAGAGAAAGAAAGCTAAGCAAGAAAGAGAGCGAGAAGATATAAAGAAAGATAAGATAGAAAAAAGAGAGTGAGAAAGAAAGAACTAAGAAAGAAAGAAAAGAAGGAAAGAAAGAAAGAAAGAAAGAAAGAAAGAAAGAAAGAAAGAAAGAAAGAAAGAAAGAAAGAAAGAAAGAAAAGAAATTATGCATGGTGACTTACATTATACTTACTCCTTGGGCCCTTCCTGTTTGGATGACTACAATGCGCTTGGCATGGGGCTGCCCTTGAAGATTCTCGATCTCTCAGAAGCTGCCATTGGTCCAGAATTCTTGGGCACATCTAGGTTGACCCATATCTCACCTCTCTTGGGCTCCCAGGGTCCTTCCAGGTGCAATTCAAAGCCCTACCCAGCCTGGGACCAGGTTATCTGCAGGAGCTTCTCTCCTTGAGGGCATCTACCCATCCTTCCATGCTCCAAGTGCCTTCCCTGAAATCTTGCCACCCTGTGGGACTTCAGAAGTGTGTCTTTTTGTCGTTGTCCCGCCCTTGCGACCAAAGGAGCTTTTCCCCCAAAAGGCAGCTGGATTTCCTCACTTTCTTTTTTCTTTGAAGACATGTTGCTTCCATTCTAAGAAGCTTTCTTCGGTTCCAACTGTTCTAATTTCAGCTTCTCGGATGAGTAGCAAAAACTTTTCTATCAAACACACACACACACACACACACACACACACACACACACACAAGAAAATCCAGTTACCTTTTGGAAAAAGCACCTTTGCGACAACCATGACCTGGATGACTGAGGATCTCCATAGCCCCTCCCTTATATTCATAGAATAAAAGAGTTTGAAGGGATCTTGGAGGTCATCTAGTCTAACCCACGGCTCAAGCAGGAGAGTCTATTCCAAATATTAGCCTCTCCCTAGGATGGAACTCACAGTCCTGATTGTGAGGCAAGAGCTCCATCATTCCTCCCTCCCTCCAGATATTAACACACACACACACACACACACACACACACACACACTGGAGTACACATCTTGGTGTGAATTGTTGAAGCATCCTAAAGGAATGATGGAGAAAGCAAATTCGGGGTTGCGTTTTACACATTTATGGCATTACAGAAACTTCATAAAGTTTTTTTCCCCGGTTGTCGCGAGCCACCCAGAATGGTGTTTTTAAGATGGGCAGCTGGGCAGAAATCTTTTAAATAAATAAATAAATAAAGGTGTGCAACAACATTGTCGGCTGGGCGTCTCTGTGTGTTTGTGTGTTTGTCTGTTTTTAAAGATGTTTGGGAAAGGGTTGTCTGAACTTGCTTTCTGTTTCTCAGCCTTAAATCCCCCACGGATTGTTCACAAAAAAAACAAAAAAAAAACCCCTTGGTGGCTGAATTGCAGTTTTGACTCAAAATTATTGTTGTGTTGTTGTTTTCTCTCTCTCTCTTTCTCCCACCCACCAAAACACTCGACTTGGACCACCCACACACTGGAAAGTGTTGGGATTTGGAAACACACACACACACAGACACGCATATATACACCTGCAACAAATGATGTTTGTCTCTTTCCTGCTTTGAGCAAGTTCAGACCAAGTCTCTGCAGAAGAATGACTGTTGTGTTCTCTTGTTCGGGTGTCTCTTCCAAACAATGTTATTTTGATGGGGCTGAATCATTTATCTAAAGATAGTAACAAGGGTGATGGCTCTTGGGCACAAGAAAAAAGCCTGCACTTAGGAGTAATCCAGGAGAAAACAGAAAACCTAGTGAGAGAGGACAAATAACAGCTGTATTTTTGCAGTTGTTTTCAGCAGCCCAAAGCACAGATTTTCAGATATATATATATATATACATATATATATGTATGTGGATCTTTGGTTATTCGGGTTTTCTCCCGCGTAGAATTGGAAGTATCTAGGCAACGTTTCGAACGTTCGATGAAGTCTATTCATCATCTTACAGGCTTGTTTCTTCACTCTGTCTTCTCAGTGTAATTGTGAGCTTGCAGCTGGCTTCTTCCTTTTAAAACTGCTAGTCAGCAACATATATATTTGTGTGTGGTGTGTGTGTGTTGTGTGTGTGTGGTGTGGCTGTTCAGCTTCCTTCGGTATTATCCCACGTCATTGTAGTTCTGTTTAAAGTTGTAGGCAACGTTTTCAATCAGAATTCTCATCTGCCATCATCAAGCTTCTGTAATAGAGTTTGTATGTGGGTTCCAGAGTTTCAACAGCCATTGGTTTTAAATTTTGAGGCTAGCCTAATTTATGTGGGCAGGATGTTTTTTTTACATCCGATTGTTGGGAGTTCTTGTCTGTGTTTATTGGAACTTGGACTTTGTTTGATTGGTGTTTCTGGTTTCTTCTGTCTGTTTTGTGGCTTTGATTGGCTGGCAACCTTCTGTTCCTGTGTTGGAGGCTTTTCAGTGCAGCTTGGCTTGCGGGTCAAACCTATAAACATCAGACCCAACCACATATCTGGAAAAATTAACTACAAAGAAGGAAAATTGTATACGCAGCCACCTAAGCAAAGAAATCCAACAGACGATCATCCCAAGAGAAAAATCTTCCAGATGCCCCAAACTATTACGGCTCCCAAAAATACACAAGAAGGCATAACCTCTCAGACCCATAGTCAGCTCCAATAGGAGGCACCAATTACAAAACCGTAGCCTAAAGACTTAGCAAACAACTACAGCCCCATGCTGAAACCGGCAGCTTCATATGTACAAAAACTCATCCACTTCTTAAAATGAATCAAAGATCTAATGGAACAAGAAGGAATCGCTTGTAAGTTTTCGACGTGGTTTCACTTATTCACAGATCAAGTCCCGATAAAAGAAACCCTCGTTGAAAATATCAAAATAAATACCAACCAGCCAAACACCTCATGGAACTAACAGAACACTGGCTAACCAACACATATTTCATATACAGAAGGACACAAAGATACAAGCAAATTGAAGGAGCCCCTATGGATCCCCACCTGTCACCCATCATTTGGCAACCTGTTCATGAAAGAATCGAATCCAAGAGGCCCTGGCTAATGCCACACCACCAAACCCAAACTATGGGCTAAGATACATCGATGACAGATTTGTGATTTGGCCCCATGGAAAAGAAAACGCTAAACAATTTCCTAAAACACACCTAAACAACAACAACACCCCCAAACATCAGTTTCACCATGGAAACGGAAATAAACAAAACAACTACCATTCCTAGATGTACTAAATCTAGCAAAGAACAGATGGCAACACCTGGGACACACGCGTATACCAAAAGAAAAGCACACATCGCAACCGCTACCTCAACGCGCCAATCCCACACACACCCAGCAGCAGATAAACTCCATGGCGAAGACACTAATACCCAAAACCAAACACCTGCAGATAAGACAGCATATAAGACTGAACTATGCACCCTGACTAAAGTACGACAGCAACGCTTCCACAAAAACAAATCAACTAGGTTGATCCAACCAAAAACACGACCAAGACATAAATAGAGACCTGAAGTCATCAACAGACCTATGGAACAGGGCTGTCTTGCCGCTCCCACATAGAGAGGTACTAGCCAGACAAAATGCAGTAAGATACTACACAGGCCATCATATCAAGACTGCCTTCAAAACAGACAAAAAAATAGCAGCCATCCTTAAAAACCCCAAAGTACAAAAATTGATCTGGAAAACAAAGGCGTATACAAATTCCCTGCGCATCAATGCCCGGCTCACATACCTTTGGACAGACGCAATAGAAGAATAAGTACCCCGCCTAGATGAACACAAAAATGCTAGTCAAAGCTGGAACAACACCTCCTCTCCACTAGTCCAACAAATGAAAACCACAGGTCACACAATCAACTTCAAAATGTGCAAACCAAAACCCTAGCCACTATAGAAACCGCCAGCCACAGAAATCATCAGAGAAGCCATAGAGATTGAAAAAGACCTGAACAGCATGAATAGAAGAGATGATTCCAGGCAGACTGTCATCATTTGGAAGGCTGCACTCTCAAATAGAAAGATCTCCATACCACAAAACAGACAAACCCCTGAAGCACAAGACAGACTCCCTCGTGAATGCCTCCAACTCAAACACCGCCCCCACCAGGCACCCCAGGTGAAACCAGCTTGTAATGAAGAGCAGGCCATGCCTTTCACACAAGCAAGCAAGTGCATTGAAAGCCTCCAACACAAGAACTAGAGTGCTGCCAGCCCAATTCAAATGCCACAAAAAAGACTAGAAAAACCAGAAACACCAATCAATCAAAACTCCAAGTCCAATGAACCAAACAGACCCCAGGTTAATAGCCAATCAGAATAGACCCAGCCTCAAATTTTGAAACAGAGGAAGTGAAGACACACTTCCATACAGAAGCCTGATGCATATGGCAGATGAGATTTGCTGCAAACGTTGCCTACAACTTTACAAAAACTACAATGAAAGGCTACACACTCTTTACAGAACTACAATGACGGGGATAATACCCGAAGAAGCTAAACAGCCACACACACACACATATATTTATATATATATATATATTATATATATATATATTATAAATAATTATAGTTAAATGGATCTTTGGTTATTCGGGTTTTTCTCCCGCGTAGAATTGGAAGTATCTAGGGCAACGTTTCGATAACGTCTCATTCATCATCTTCAGGGCTTGTTTCTTCAGCTCTGTGCTTCTCAGAGTAATGTGACTTGCAGGACTGCTTCTTCTTTTAACTGCTAGTGGGGGTGTGACTTGATTGGGTGGGGGTTTGGCTGTGGTTCTGATTGTAGGGGGGTTGGCTGTGTTCTGATTGGCTGGGGGTGTGTTCTGGCTTAGGTGGGCGCCTGGCTGTGCTCAGGGGGGTGGGTAGGTTAGTCTTAGTTCTGGGGGATTTGAGCTGGTGAGCTGTGATCTTGTTGTTTGGCTTCGTGTTCGTAGGTCGTGCCAACATCTTCATGGTGGTGGTGTCAGTTTGCTTCTGTATGGGTCAGAGGGGTTTGAAGCGGGTAACGTGGTGCAGCTGCAGTATGGCTTCTGGTTCGTGGATCGTGTCTCCTCTTCTGTGTGGGTGTGAGTCTTTTTTCTGAACGGTGGAAGTGTGTGGTAGCATCTTGTGTGGCACTTGTGGTGTGGGTCTGGTGTCATTCTTCCATGTAGGGGTTATTCGTTTATTAATGAGAGGCAAGGTTTACAATGGTGGTCAGGACGGGAGTATCATCTCGTTTGTTCATGGCTGTGTGGGCGTTTTTCTATCTCTATGGCTTCTCTGATTATTCTGTTGTTGAAGTTTCGGTTTTGGCGATGGTTCTGGTATTTTTAAAAGTCCAATTTCATGTCCTGTGCTTTGAGGTGTTGGACCAGGAAGAGGTCGCTAGCCAATCAGAACACAGCCAAACCCCACCCAATAAGTCACACCCCCACTAGCAGTTACAAGAAGAAGCAGCTGCAAAGCTCACATTACTGCTGAGAAGCAGCAGAGCCAAGAAACAAGCCTGAAGATGATGAGTACTTTTACTGTCATGTCGAAATATGTTGCCTAGATACTTCCAATTCTAAGCCGGAGAAAACCCGAATAACCAAAGATCGCACATAACAAATACTCGCGCGAAAAACCAGAAACAAATATATATATATATACACAGAGAGAGAGAGAGAGAGAGAGAGAGAGAGAAATAGAGATAGATAGATAGATAGAAGATAGATAGATGATAGATAGATAATAGATAGTATAGTAGATAGATAGATAGATAGATAGATAGATATAATTCACTATTCGCTTCCTCATTTAATTTAATTATATCCTAGTTATACAATACATTTCTGTTAATTCTACATTCAGATATATGGTCTTCGATCCTTTAATTGATGAGAGCGTTAATTTCTTTCTCTTCTCAAACTGTGCAGCGGAGGCGTCCCCAGTAAACTGAAATAATAGTATCGATTCCTCTCTCTCCTTTAAACACTAAAGTCAGTCCCCAACAGACCTACTCCATCTCCCCCCAGTCTGTCTTATTTATTCCTGGCTACTTCGTCAGGCCAAGGTTAACACGAGACTTTTTTGACTGAGCTTTGCGCGTCGATGGGATTTAGAATAAAAAAAAAAGAAAAGGAAAAGGGGAAACAAAGGAGAAAAGAAAGAAATAGAGAAGCGAATAACAGAGTCAGAAGGAAACTTAGAGGTCTTTGTCCAACCCCCTGCTTTGACTGTTGCTCTTTATACATTGGTGGCATTCTTATGTTAGCCCCCCCCTCCAAAATTTTTTTTAGCACTATTCTCGACTCACCACTGCAATTGAGACCGAATTTTTCAATGGCTAAGTGAGACCAGTTTGCACTGTTTCCACGCATTTTGCTTGGCCACTGTTGTTTAAGTGAATCATTGCAGTGGCTAGGAACATGGTGGTTAAGTGAATCTGGCTTCCCCACTGGCTTGTCGCGAGAGGTCACAAAAAGAGATCCCAGGACACATAGCAACGGTCATCACTGAAGTCAGTTGGCCAAGCATCTGAATTTGGTTGTGTGACCAGGGGGAGGCTGCAGCGTCGTAAAGTGTAAAAAAGCTGGTCACAAAAAGTCCGCTTTTTTCATGCCTGTTTTAACGTCGAAGGTCACTAAGTGAACTTGTTGTTATTTATTTGTTTGAAGAATTTTGAGGCCGCCCCTCTTCTAGGCAACTCTGGGAGTTTCCCATCCAAAGTTAAACAACTATAAAATCATACATTGAACGTTTATTTATTTTTTATTTTTATTGATTTAATTTGATTGTCAATTCGCTACAAAGATAATAGGTATCAGTATATACTATGAATAACATGAAATAGGTACAGTATAAGAAAAATGAAAAAGAAAACAACAGGGACCGGGACGTTAGGCATGTTGGTTGGGCTTATGGCAGGCCCACCTTCAGACGTCTTAGGCCTAAGGGGGGAGGTCAATAGTAGACAGTCTAAGAATTAAAAGTTTTGGGGTTTGGGGAAGAAACCAGAGTCAGGTGGAGGCCTTCCAGACTATTGACCCCTCTGTGGCTGAAGTCGTATTCCTGACATCGAGTTTGGTGGGGCGGTTTACTTGAGTTTGTATCTATTGGTGTGCTCTTCGTGTTGTTATGGTTGAAGTGAAGTAGTCATTGACTTATAAAATAAAATGATTCAGAATAAAACATTAAGAACTAAGTCCTGGGCACCAAGTCAACTTCTAAAGGGCAAAAAAAATTATCCAATCTTGTCCCAGCACATGGAGAAAATCTGGTTTTTAAGGTTCTTGTGGAGGGCTAAAAGGGGGGTAAGATCTGCCGCAGGCTTCAGGGCAAAAGGTTTTCCATGAATAGGAGAATAAGCAAGAGTTGGTGGGACCTTAAGAGGTCACCTAGTCTCACCCTCTGCTGAAGGGCAGGAATCCTATAACATTTCAGACACTTCTTTTTTAAAAAAAGAAGGAAGGAGGGATGGGAGGGAGGAAAACAGAGTTGAAAGGGAGTTTGAGGTCATCTAGTCTACACCCTGCTCAAGCAGCAGACCCAGACCATTCCAGCACCAAATGGTGATCTAATCTCTTCTTAAAAGCCCATGGACAGGTAAGGTAGGTAGAGAAAGATGATAGGTTGGTAGAAGATAGATAGCTAGATAGATAGATAGTATAGATAGACAGACAGACAGACAGACCAGACAGATAGATAGATAGATAATAGATAGACAGACAGACAGATATAGAGATAATAGATAGACCAGCAGAAAGATAAGATACAGGGGTGGGATTCTATCAGTTTGGCACCTGTTCGCTAGCACGGTTTGTTAACATTCTAAGCAGTGTGGAGAAACCGGTTTGTTAGAATAAAATTACTATTAATTACTTAATTACTTTACTGGGGTTAATCCTGTAAGGAAGGACAGGCAGGAAACATTCTGGTGTTGTTAAGAAAAACTGCCTCTCTGTTAATTCCTATTACATTCTTGGTAGGACTAGACTTCCTGTCTCTAGGAACTTTCTTGGATTTTATCCCTCCTTTGTCTGGTAATCTTTGCTGTGTGTGGAGGGACCAATTCAAAGTTACAATGGCTACCTGAAAATGACTTATGACCCCTTTTTTCCACATGTACGACTGTTGCAGCATCCGCCACAGTCATGAGAGGCCAGATGAGGAGGATGCATGCCTCGATGTGACTGATGTTTAGTTGGCCATGCCCAGTCCCAAAATAACCAAGCCATGCCACTCAGTCACAATGGACACAAGCCACACCTACCAACTAAGCCACGCCCACAGAACCGGTTGTTAAAAATTAATTCCACCACCTGGATAGATAGATATGATAGATAGTATAGATAGATAGATAGATAGATACGATAGATAGAATAGATAGATAGATAAGAGAGAGAGAGATGGGTGGATTATTAAAAGCAACAAATTGTTAAAAATCACTGTTAAAAATCAAATGTAAAAGTTAAAACCATGTAAATATAATAAAACATCATCTTGATTAAAAAATTGTTGTTGTCATTGCCAAAGTCGTGTCCGACCATCACCACACCCATGGACCCACGTTCTTCCATGGCCATCTAGTTTTGCCATCCTCCGGAGTCCACTGAGGCTCACGCCGACTGCTTCCGTGTCTCCAATCCGCCCCTTCTCCTCTGCCGTCTCCTTCGTCTTTTGGGCTGCAGTCCCCACCTGCGTGATCTTGGACCGGCAGGAGAATAAAATCTGTCAGCTCCCTCCGTTTCTTCCCGCATCTAATTTGCCAGGAAAAAAAAAAAACCACACATCTTTAAGCCACCAGAAATCAGAATTTAGCTGAGGGCAAGGGTTGAGATGTCTCCAACCAGGAGACACATCTCAACCACCAGTTTCCAGCTGTGAAAATACCAGCATCCTAGACCAGCTAAGTTCAAAAATGCTATGGGATTCCCTGAGCGTTGGCCTTCAAACAAAATCATCCATCAACAGACACATCAGAAATAAACGCACATTTACACACGACAGTCAAAAGAGAACAATAAAAATAAAGAAGGAAACAAAAACGAGGAGAAGCACCTCCTCTGCTCTGGCAGGCTAACAGCCATGATAAGCAGTTGGATAACACCAGACAACAACCAAGTGGAAAGAATATCCGGGATCAAGGAACTACCAATTTAGCAATCCAAGCAGAAAATATACCGATGATGAAGGGTATGGACAAAAGAGAGGAAAAAACACATTCTCAGAACTGGCAGGCAAGCAACGGTATACAAACAGGGAGGGCAACTCCATATCACGTAACAGCTTGGCTGAGTTCCCCCAGTGGAATTACATGAAAAACCACCAAAGCTCCAGAGAAGACCAAGGATTGGTTATATATTCATAGTTTGCCCTCCTCCTCCTGCTCCTCCTCCTCTCCACAATCCTTCTTCTTCTACCCAGCTTGATGGTGTTACCTAGTTTGGCCAATGAAACATCTGCAAAAAACTGCGAGTGAGAGAGCACAAGGACACCACAGTCATTTTCTTACTTCCTCTTCCCTCTCTTCTCCTCTCTTCCTCCTCCTGCTTCTTCTTCTTTCCAGTCCTCCTTCTTCTCCTCCTCCTCTTCTGGCGCGGTCCAAAGTTTTAGAGCAGGGAATATACAGAAGTCCTAATTACGACCATGTTTAATTTAGTGACCGACCTCGCAGTTCAATCTCCTTTTGGGGACCTCGACCGATAAGACAAAGTCAATGGCGAAGCCGGATTCGCTTAACAGCCGTTGTTCTAACTGAGTAACAACATGATTTGCTTAATGACTATGGAAAGAAAGATCCTTCAATGGGGCTAAGCTCACTTTACAAGCTGTCTCCCTCAAGGGCGAGAGGGATTTGGGGGTTCAAAGTGGTGGTAATTCAAGGTGGTTCCCGCTCCCCCTGTGCCAAGGGAACGATGGGAGACAAATGACCGTATCGCTCAGCTGACCTTCTCTTTCCTAACTGAGTAAGAAAGTTCCTAAAAATAATTAAGAATACCCTCCAATTGTTTCCTCTAAGGGCAGGTGGTGCCAACCACTGGTGGCCTGTGAGAAAATTGTGGTGGTCCACAGAGAATGTCTCCCCGCCACCAGCAATTAATCCAGGCTGCGCTGCCTCCCATGGCCCCGCGGGAACCCAAGGATTGCATCAACTTGGGCATTGCAAACAACATAAGGTAGTGAGGGGAGGGGGAAAGGCGGGGGGGGGACTTGCCCGCACTCTCACCGCATGCTACCTGGCCTGGCCACTGGGCTGCTTGCTTTTTCGCTTCTTCCTTCTTCTGTTCTGGCTGCACACAAGGAAAGCATCCAAATCTTTCTTTCTTCTCCCCAAACTCAGCCAGAAATGAGCTTTGGGACCCTGGCAAGGCCCTCCTGCCCCAAAAGAAGGCTGCGCCGGCAACGACTCCTTTCTGGGGAGTTTGGGGGAGAGAAAGAAAGACTTCTGCAGCTTCTGCTGCTTTCCCTTGCATGAAGCTACAAAGTCTCATTCTTCACTTCCCCTCTCCCCCTCCCCTGAGAACAGAGCTGGATGAACGCCAATAAAAGAACGATCGATTAGTAGGGAAAACAGGGTGGGGGATTGTTCCTGCGACTTTTGGGGGGATTTT
This sequence comes from Laticauda laticaudata, assembly GCA_004320025.1. NCBI lineage: Eukaryota > Metazoa > Chordata > Lepidosauria > Squamata > Elapidae > Laticauda > Laticauda laticaudata. Next base: position 36,863 of record BHFT01034887.1, on the reverse strand, counting down.
CCCAGGGTCTCTGGTCTGCAGAATTTAAATGATTGAATTTGTGTCTCCTGAGGTCGCAAAAAGGTTGGTGCCCCTGCTCTAAGGCCATCATGGGAAGCAAAGGAAGCAAGCCAAAATTGCAAAATAATAATAATAATAATAATAATAATAATAATAATAATAATAATAATATAATAATAATAATAGATGAGGATAGGATATTTTGTTGTTCCACAAGCTTTCTCCTGACTGTGTTCTGTTTTTTGTTTTTTGCATTTTCCCCTCCCTCCCGCCCCGCCAACACGCACGCACCCTTTATACTCATTCTTCTTAAGGGCATGGTGTGAGTCACCTGGCTTAAAGCTGCTTTTCTCCCAGACTGCCTTGCTTTGACATAAACAAGCCCTTGGCTTTGAAGGCTGCGGTTTGGAGGAGATTCACAGGGTTTTTCTGCGGCCACCCAAACATGGGTTTGCCTGCATGAGATCAGTGTTTGTTTGTTTTTTGCAGGATCTCAGGGTGAGATTCTCTGGTGTTGCCACTGGACTGTAATTTGTGGTCCAGCTGTGATGGACAGAAAGTGCAGAGAGAATGAAAAACTGTACACCTTTTAAGCAAAGGGAATGCAGAAGGGGGAAAAAGCCACCCAGGAGAAGGAGACAAGGAGAAGAGGGAGGAGGAGAGGAGAATAAATGGAGGAGGAGAAGGAGGAAAGAAGGAGGAAAACTGGAGGAGGAGGAGAAGGAGGAGGAGAAAAGGAGAAGGAAAGGGAGGGGAAGGGTAATGACAAGGTGAAGAAAGAGAAGACGGAGGAGGAGGAGGAGGAGGAGAAATAGAGGAGGAGGAGGAGAAAAGGAAGAGAAGGAGAAAAGGAGAAGGAGAAATTATGGTTCAGAAGGAGAAGGAGAAAAGGAGAAGAAAGAGAAGAGGAAGGAGGAGGAGGAGGAGAAATAGAAGAGGAGGAAGAGGAGGAGAAAAGGAGAAGGAAAAAGAGGGGAAGGGAAAGGGAGGAGGAGGAAAACTGGAGCAGGCTGTTGAAGACTCCCCAATTTCTCAGGCAAAATGAGGTCACTCCTTTGCTGAAAGGCCTTCAACTGAACATAGAGCAACAGAGTCGGAAGGGATCTCATCTCGGAGGTCATCTAGTCTCACCTCCCACCCAAGCAGGAGACCCTACCCCATTTCTGACAGATGGCAGTCCAGTCTCTTCTTCAAAGTCTCAAGTGATGAAGCTCCCACAATCTCCGAGGGCAACTTCTGTTCCATCGGTTGATTGTTCTCACCTTTCCATCCATTATTCCTTTTTTTTTGTTTGTAAAAAGTTTTTTTTATTTTTATCTTTTACAAACATCTCTTTTCATGAACAATGGGGTTCCAGGTTTTTACATTTCCATACAAACATGACCATAATTACATATTTATCTTTCATATTCAGTTTCTTATCATATCATTACATTTTCCATTTTCTGTAAATTTTCACAACTATTCTTATATTTTTCACGCTTATTTTGTCCAGTTTCAATTCATATCTTAACTTATCCCATTTTTCTTTATTTATACTCATATCTTCTTTACATAATATCTCAAAATTCTTATATTCTTAATCTATGTTCATTATACTTTTATACTTTCATCCGTCGTATTTGCAATTTCATCACATACTCTTATTTCATTATGAAATATATTCCATCTTAGTTTTAATAATTCCAAACATTTCCTCCTTAATTGCCCATTTGAGTTCACCATCCTTTTGTCTTATACATCATTCAATTTACTCCCCTTTAACTCATATTAAAAATTACCATAATATAATCATTTGTAATTCCATCCATTATTCTTTGTCTGGCCTTCTGGTGCCTTGTGTCGTAAAAAAAAATTCCAATAAAGAGGGACACAGACAGACTGCAAACAATAATTCTTACTTAAAGATTCAGAGGTTTGTTTCCTGAGCAATTTGAAACATGAGTAGCCATCAATAATATTATTTACACTAATAACCCATTGCAATGAGGTCCAGAGACAATAGCTAAGTCTAGCAAGGAGTAGCTACGGCCGGTGGATCTGAACTCATCCCAAGACATTATTTTAATACTTTTCTGCATTCATTACTTCTGTTCTGTATAAAAATAGTTTACTCCAAATCCTCTCATCTGATTGGCTAAGAAAGACAGCATAGGGATTGGTTCACTAGGAACCAATCCAAAGGAACCGCCAAAAGGCCGTTAAATCAAACCAATGTCATTGGCTACAAGCCGGCAGGCAAGCCGTATATAAAGGCTGCCGCGGCGAGAGCCAAACCNCTTCTGTGTCCAAATAGATTTATACAGTTACGTACTTTGCAAAATCATGTTTCACAATTAGCCACGGCTGAGCAGGACTGCAAATAGTTCTGGTCCATTTTGAAATCATCCTATCTAAATTTTTGGTTTGTGTCTCTTTATTCCGGGGCCTTTTATCATCCAAAGGCCTTGTTGAATCTGATAGATCAATAGCCTATATTTTTGCTTCCCACAGCAAGAAGCAACAGATGAAAACTAACCAAGGAGACATGCAATAGAGGAGAAACTACCTAATAGTGAGGACAATTAACCGGTGGAACGGCTTGCCAGCAGAAGTTGTGAATGCTGCAACACTGGAGATTGCTGACAGGATGGTACAGGGTCTCCTGCTTGAGCAAAGGGTTGGACTAGAAGACCTCCAAGGTCCCTTCCAACTCTGTTATCTTGTTTTGGAAGGAAGACTGGGATATAAATATGTAGTGTATGTTTTTCAACTGTGCTTCAGAATTTAATTTAAAAAAAAATAAACCAACTGACAGCAGTCTGCAGGGCAAGGAAGGCTGAAAGTCACACTTTAAAATCAGGGGTGGGGAAACCACGCCCCTTTTTATGGATTGTGGACTTCAATTCCCAGAATTCCTGAGTGACCAGGTGGGGTCCACTATGGTTCCTCACCCTTGCTTTAGAGCAGTATTTGTCAAACTTAGCAAGTTGAAGATGTGTGCACTTCAATTCCCAGAATTCCCCAGCCAGCACTGTATTATGTCTGTTTCCGCTTCCCTTTGATGCTTTTCTGCAGGGTTTGCAAGACTGCCTGGCTTTTTTCGTAATGTATTTCTTTTCCACGAATTTGCCATGAGAACCATGTTGGTGAGATTGCATTGTGCCTCTTTCTGACTGTAAACAGCCTGCAAAGAAGGCCACTCCCATTGCCACTAAAACGATGCAGCCAGCCTCGTTCTTCAAAACGGTGATCCAAAACACAAATTAGACCCTTAAATGTGAAGAGTCGCATTTCTCGCTGCTTAATCATCTGTTCAGGGTGCAGCTTGGAGCAGAGATGCCATTGGTTTAAAGCAGAGTTTCTCAAGCGTGACATTTATTTATTTATTTATTATTTGATTTGTCAATCACTTACAAGATAATAGGCATAAACATGAGTAAAGAATACAGGAAATAGATACGAATAAATGGGGACAAAAGGACAGGGATGGTAGGCACAATGGTGCACTCATGCACACCCCTTGCAGATGGGTGGACTTCAACTCCCAGAATTCCCTAGCCAGTTTAAAGCTGTGTTTTTCAGGCTGGGCAGTTTGAAGTGCGAGAACCGGTCATAAGCAGAGATGGGCTACTGCCGGTTCACACCGGTTCAGGCGAACCGGTACTTAAGATCCTGTGCAGTTCGGTGGACCAGCAATCCCACCACTGCCTGGCCCTGCCACCACTCATGTTTACTTGTTTTTTTTTAACCTGAAAAAAGCCTGAAAATGGTCCCAAAATGGCCTGAAAATGACTGAAAAATCACCTTAAAATGCCCCCCAAAACACCCCATAAACAGGCTGAAAATGGCCTGGAAACAACTCAAAAATGGCTGAAAAACAGGCCAAAAAATTGGCAGGTGTGGGGCCAGCCAGTGGAGGGATTTGCCCCAACTGGCTGAATCCCACCTCTGCCTTTGAGGCAAGTGTCCAGGCATGATGTCACCCACCCAGTCACATGACCAACTGGCCTTGCCTACCCAGAGAACCAGTTTGTTAAAAAAATTGCAGTCTACCACTGGTCATAAGTCATTTTGTTCAGTGTCATCGTAACATTGTCTTCATTGTTGAAGTTGAAGCATAGACAGATAAAGAGAGAGAGAGAAAGAGAAAATGAGAGACAATAGACAGATGACAGACAGATAGACAGATAGATAGATAGATAGAGATTGATAGATTGATAGATTGATAGATAGATATATTGATGACAATAAATAGATGATAGATAGATAGACAGAAATTGATATATAGATGATGATAAATAGATGATAGACAGGCAGATTGGTATATAGATGATGATGATAAATAAATGATAGATAATAAATAGATGGTAGACCGACAGACATAGTATATAGACAAATAGATAGACAGACAGATATATAGATAGATGGAGAGGTAGGTGGGTGGGTGGAAAGATAGATAAACAGAGAGAGAGAGAGAGAGAGAGAGAGAGAGTCATAGATAGTTGGTATATGAGAGATGTAGATAGATGGATAGATGATAGACAGAGATATTGTCTGACAAGAGAGAGAGATAAAGAGAAAGGACTCAGCTTGGCACCATTACACACACACACCCTCCGCAGTTGCTTGCAGCTCTGGAGTGATCCCAGAGCAGCAAGGCAGACGTGCAAAAACTGCACACAACAGCTGCCCTGCCCTCCTTCACACCCAAAGCAAAGCCGCCTTCTGGGGACCTCAGCCGAGGCCAACTCCACCAGCCCATCCAAGAGAGAACGGGGAAGCGTGGCCACCGCCCAGGCAGCACCCAGTTTAATCTGTGCATTGGGACAAAGAAAAGCCCAGAGTTGGCACCGAGGAGGCAAGCCTTTGCCAGGGCTGCTCTCCACCCCTCTTGCTGTGCCAAAGGCAGAAGGGAGGAAGCACAACTTGGAGGGGGGGGGGGGGAAGAGACACTTGCCTAAATTCACAGCTCTGCCACCAGGAATGGCACCCTAGCTTCCTCCTATGAGTTCTCTGGAATCAAGATAAGATTCAGGACACTTCTGGGGAAATCTTGAGAGATGCCAAGTCTCAGAGGGATGGAATCAAGATCACGTGACGTGTTCATACCGCTTGAGAAGGCCTCAGTAAGACCACACTTGGAATACAGCCCATCCAGTTTTGGTCACCACGATGGAAAAAGAGAGGTTGAGACTTTAGAAAAAGTGCAGAGAAGAGCAACAAACCCTCTTTTTACTTTCTCCAACGCTAAAGGAGACAGTAGGAGTTTTGTACTTTCAAACCTACAAGCTTCTGTTAATGTAGCTTTAGAGAGGAGTCAGATAAGAGACAGCTTAGCCCTCAGCTCCATAACAGATGGAGAAAGAGGCTCAGAAAAAACCTACCCTACTTTCTCAGACTGTAAAAAAGACACTGGGAGATTAGTACTTCCAGACTTATAAAATTCTATTAATGTAGCTTTAAGGGATGCAGTGGTTCAATGGCTAAGAGACTGACCTTGTCAATCAGAAAGGTCGCCAGTACAGTAGTTCGAATCCCTAGCACCATGTAACGGAGTGAGCTCCCATTACTTGTCCCAGCAGCTTCTGCTAACCTAGCAGTTCGAAAGCATGTAAAAAAATGCAAGTAGAAAAATAAGAACCAGTTTGGTGGGAAAAATAGGAACCAGTCTGGCGTTCTGTGTGCCTTTGAAGGCATTTAGTCCTGCCAGCCACATGACCATGGAGACGTCTTTGGACAGAGCTGGCTCTTCGGCTTTGTAAGGGAGAGGAGCAGCGCCCCCTAGAGCCAGAAACAACTGGCACAGATGTGCAGGGGGGAACCTTTAATTTTAAGGAACAGTCAGATAAGAGATAGCTTAGCCCTCAGCTGCGAAGTGGAGAAGGAAGAACAGAAAGGATACTCCTGCTTTCTCAGATGATAAAAGAGACTGTGGGAGTTTTGTAGTTTCAAACCTACAAGATTCTGTTAATGTAGCTTTAGGGGAGAGTCAGATAAGAGACAGCTTAGCCCTCAGCTGCATAAGAGGTGGAGAAAGAGGCTCAGAAGGGACCCACCCTAGATTCTGAGATTGTAAAAGAGATGGTGGAGGATTTGTACTTTCAGGCTTACAACATGTAAGTCATTTGTTAATGTAGCTTTAGAGAACAGTCAGATAAGGGAGCACATAGCCCTCAGCTGCATAAAAAGGCAGAGAAAGAGGATCTGAGAGGACCCTCCCTAGTTTCTCAGGATGTAAAAGAGATGGGGAGATTTGTACCTTCAAACTTGCAAGATTTTGTTAATGCAGCTTTAAAGAACAGTCAGATAAGAGACTGCAGAGCCCACAGCTGCATCATGGGTGGAGGCTCAGAAGAAACCCTCCCTAGTTTATCCGGTTCTAAAAGAGATCGTAAAAGAGAATTGTACTTTCCAACTTACAAGATTCTATGAAGCTTTAGAGAACAGTTAGGTAAGAGACAGCTTAGCCCAAAGCTGGACAGAGAGGACCAGAAAAAAACCCTCTCTACTTTCTGAAGCTGTAAAAAAGATAGTGGGAGGTTTGTACTTTCAGACATGCAAAATCTAGCTTTAAAGAACAGCCCGATAAGAGACTGCATGAACCAGAGGTGCATAATGGATGGAGAAGGAGCTTCAGAAGAGGGCCTCCCTAACTTCTCCAGCTGCAAGGAGACCGCGGAAGAGTCTGTTATTTTCAAACTTGCAAGATCCTTTCAATGTAGCTTTACACTAAGGTAGCGTTAGCTCATCTGGTCGTGTTTCCTGTCTGGTCTACTTGGAATCTGGGGAAGGATCGGACAAGTGCTCTGCATCGGAGGCAGAGATGGGGCCGCTGACTCATACTAACAACGTGTCCTGTGGGGGGGGTGTCACATGACCCCCCTTTTGCGACTTAATGACAAGCAAAGTCAATAGGGAAGCCAGATTTGCTTAACGATGGTGTTTCTGACTTAACAACTATAGTGGTTCACTTCACATCAGTGGCAAGAGAAGTTGTAAAATGGGACAAAACTGATGTCTTAACACATGTCTCACTTAGCAACAGAAATGTTGGGCTTAATTGTGGTCATAAGGACTATCTAGGCAACCAGTTTATCCTTCCGGTTTCTCAAGGCTCAAGTCAAAAATGTTGGGCTCATTTGCATTCCCAAAAGTTACCACAAGCTACCAGGCTCAAAATTTTGGACCTGGACAACCTAGAACTACGCCGCCCTACAGTCTGACCTAAGCTTCCTACACAACATTGTCTGCTACAATGTCCTACCTGTAGCCTAACGACTACTTCAGCTTCCACTGTAATAATACTCGGGCAAACAACAGATACAAACTCAAAGTAAACCGCTCCAAACTCGATGGCAGAAATTACGACTTCAGCCACAGAGTGGTCAATGCCTGGAACTCACTCCCTGACTCTGTTGTTACATCCTCTAACCCCCCCCTCCAAAAAAAAACCCTTTAACCTTAAACTGTATACCCTGGACCTCACTCCATTCCTACAAGGTCTATAAAGGGGCATGCATAAGTGCATCAGCGTGTCCACTGTCCCTGTCCCACTGTTCCCATTTATTCGTACTCATTTATTATGTATATACTTATACTTGTTTACATTTGTTTATATGATATGTTCATATTTATACTTGTTTTCTCACATATGCTTGAGAAACAAACAAATAAATAATTACAATAATAATGTAAGTTTGCTTAAACTGGTTTTTGACCAAGGGCAGAATTTGCCCAAAGAGATTGGGTTTGTTGAACTTGATGTAGCTCAGTTCCTGGTTCAAGGTAGCTGTGAACTTCACCTGTTGGACTAGTTTACGATCTACCGGATTGGATGTGCTGACCAAATGTGCCACTTCTGCAGCCTGGAGAAGGGTGTGCAGGCATTAGAGAAGAACATGGACCATAAGCCGCAGATGTAGGATACCATCTGCCTCTTCAGTGCCACTTTATAATGACTTGGTTACAAAGTGGTGGTATGCTACCAGTTTGGACCGGTTCAACCGAACCGGTACTAAAAAAAGCTGATGATCAGCTGAGAGGAAAAAGAAGAGAAAATCACAGGATTTCCAGTGCAGCTAATTGGTGCTGCAGGTCTCAGCTGGTATGGGGAAAGCTGCATGCTGGCGTTAGGCAAAGCACATCCACCAAGCCATGCCCACCGAACCGATGGTGAAACGATTGATTGTGCACTGTCTGTGTTCCTCTTTATGGGGACATTCCTACGACATTGTCCTGCCTTCAGGTGCTTGGAGAATAGGTTAACTCCATCTTCCTTGTGATGACCCTTCCACGAGGATCCCAACATGGGGAAGACGGACCTGCAAAAAGCTCTCCATGCAAAGTTCTGACAGCAAACCTACCACACCTGATTGATCAGTTGGGCACAACATGTGACTTCTTGGCAATCAACACCTTCCTTGGCAACGATGCCAACATTGGGACATCAGCTACCCTGAAGCAGAACCTGCTCTCGGTGCCTTGGAAAGGCCACACCTGGAATATTTGCATCCAGTTTTGGTCGCCACGATGTAACAAAAGATGTTGAGACTCTAGAAAGAGTGCAGAGAAGAGCAACCAAGAGGATTTTAGGGGACTGGAAACTAAAACATAAGAACGGTTGCAGGAATTGGAAATCTAACAAAGAGAAAGACTAGGGTCGACACAATAGCAGTCTTCCAATATTGGAGGGACTGCCACAAAGAAGGTGTGTGTGTATGGTCAAGCTATTCTCCAAAGCCCCTGAAGGGCAGGAGAAGAAGCAACGGATGGAAGCTCATCAAGGAGAGAAGCAACTTGGAACTAAGGAGGAATTTCCTGTCGGTGAGAAAAATTAAGCAGTGGAAAGGAAGTTGTGGCTACTCCATCACTGGAGGTTTTGAAGAAGAGACTGGACAGCCATTTGTCTGGAATGGCATAGGGTCTCCTACTTGAGCAGGGAGTTGGACTAGAAGACCTCCAAGATCCCTTCCAACTCTGTTCTACCGTCAATCTAACAAAGAGAAAGACTATGTATGACATGAGAGCATCTTCCAATATTTGAGGGGCTGCCCCAAAGAAGAGGGAGTCAACCCATTCTCCAAAGCACCTTGAAGGCAGAAGAAGAAGTGAAGGATGGGAACTAATCGAGGAGAGAAGCAACTTGGAACTCAGGAGACACATCCCGACAGTGTGAAAAGAATTGATCAGTGGAACTCGCTTGTAGATGCTCCATCACTGGAGGACTTCAAGAAAAGATTGGACGACGATTTGTCTAGAACGGTAGTGGTTCTCCTCCTTGAGCCAGGAGGGGTTGGACGAGAAGACCTGCAACGTCCCAACCAATCTGGGACAAAAGATGGGGTGGAAGGAAGGTTGCCTTTCAACACAAGACCTTAAGAACCCAACAGATCCACCTCGATATTCAAGTTGTGTGAGAATTCAGCCTGCTGGAGGGGACCATACCCAGGAGAAAGCATTTTCTCACTGAGCTGGAAAGGTTAGAAAGGAGGTTGCGATGCTCCTGATGGAAGTCGACAGACTGGTTTCCCTTGGCAACAAGTCAGGATCTGATCCACCCACCTTTCTTTTCAGAGCCATTTTTTTTTCCCTTCAGTCAAGATATCCCCGCATCCGCCTGGTTCTGCCACTGAATGGAGATGGGCAAGGAAGGTCGGAGGTTTGGGGTTTCAATCAGAATAGAGCTGGAAGGGACCTTGGAGGTCTTCTAGTCCACCTGCGCCCTGCTCAAGCAGGAGACCCTAGCCTAGACCATTTCAGACAAGTCACTCTCTAGTCTCTGAGAAACCTCCAGTGATGAAGCAACCAGAGCTACTGGAATCAAGCTGGTCTGCTGATTAATTCTCCTCACTTTTAGAAAGTTTCTCCTTAATTCCAGGTTGCTTTCAATCAGAATAGAGCTGGAAGGGATCTTGGAGGTCTTCTAGTCCAACCCTCTGCTCAAGCAGGAGTCCCTATACCATTCCAGACAAATGGTGGTCTAATCTCTTCTTAAAAACCTCCAGTGATGGAGCACCCACGACTTCTGGTGGCAAGCAGTTCCGCCGGTTAATTGTCCTCCCTGTTAGGAAGTTTCTCCTTGATTCTGGATTGCTTCTCTCCTGGATTACTTTCCTTTAATCTAAAAGCCATGTTCAGTAGCAGACACTATTTGCAGCTCAGGGTATAACTGTGGGCTCCTTGGTGCTCTCTGAGCTGGGTTGTTTCATGACCCAACTAGGGAAACTGTTCAGTGAATAAGCAGGGAATGACACCAGACAAACAATCAGGCAGAAAACAATGCCCTAATCCAGGAACTACCAAGGGGAAAACTACATCCTCCCTAACCCTGACAGGGCAAGCTGCTGTATCTAAACAAAGAGCAAACCCCACTCCCTTCATGACTGAGGATGCTACCTAGTTGGGTCATGAAAAATCTGCAAGAAAACCAAGAGCAGAGAGCACCATTAACCCCCCACAGTCTTCCTCCTCCTCCTCCTCCTCCTCCTCCTCCTCCTCCTCCTTCCACCACCACCACCACCACCACCACCACCACCACGATCATTCTTCCTCCTTCTCTCCACAAACTCTTTCTGTTGGTGTTCCCTAGTTGGGTCATGAAAGGTTTGCAAGAAAACCAGCAAACTCAGGGAGCACCAAGGACCCCACAGTCCTCCACCCTCTCTCCATGTAACCTACTCCCTTCTAGCACCGATGATGTTCTAGCACTCACATGCACCCCAGTCCTCTTCCTATCCATCTATCTCACTCCCTTCTAACACTGAGGAGATTCCCTAGTTGGGTCATGAAACGTCTCCAAGAAAACCACCCAGCTCAGAGAGCACCAAGGAACCTCACTGTTCAACCCTGAGCTACTAAACCATCTTCCTTGGCCAAGGCCTACCAAGACTTGCTCACTGGGAGGTTTTAAAAAGCGATTGGACAACCCTTTGTCTGAAATGCTGTAGGACTTCCTGCGTAAGCAGGGGGGCGGGGTTGGACTAGAAGACCTCTCAGGTCCCTTCCAACTCTGTGATTCTATTCTAAGAGGAGGGCAGACACCCCCCAGATCCAAGCAGTGGCTGGAAGAAGGGAAGCACAAGCCTTCGAAGGAAGCTGACTTCCTCTGGCGACAGAAGATTCTCCAGCTTGCAGATGGGACCAGGGAACCGACAAAAGCGAGCAGCCCAGCTGCCTTGCTCCCCAGATCCTTCCTTCCTCCCCCCCAATCTCCCTTCCCTTTGGGGAGAAAGACAGCTGGCTTCCTCCCCCCCAGAGCATCCCCCAATGGGCTACTTTCCCAGTAGCTGGGTGCTTCTCAGGTTGCCCAATCCCTTCTTGGTCCCACCCTACCCAGGGTGGGGCGGGGTGTGGGATAAAACTGGATTCCTGCAAGTGCTGGGGAGTCTACCTCCCAGGGATAGATTTAATAATCCGTTGCCTTCCATCGCAAAGCTGCACATTGTAAATAAATCTTTCATCCTTGCAAGGCGTGGCAGGGAGGGGTGGGGGAAAATGTTTGCAGCTTTCCCAACCATGGCATGGCGAAGGCTGCTTTGAGCATCCTGGACCTGCAGGGCCCAGGGAGGGGCCCCTCCACCAGGGGAGATGCATGGGGAGGGGGCTCCCTTCGCCAGGTAGACCCAGATCCTCTGATGTTATCCCAGGTTTAGCAAACATTCTCCCCACCCCTCATAATGGACATTAATACGACTGAGCGAGTCCGGAGGTCGATACAGATAGTCAGAGTTGGAAGGGACATTATAGGTCATCTAATCCAACCCCCACCCAAGAAGGAGACCGTACGCCATTTCTGACCGAGGGCAGTCCAGTCTCTTCTTGAAAGCCTCCAGTGATGAAATTCCCACAACTTCCGAAGGCAACTTTTGTTCCCTGGGTTGATTCTTCTCCCTGTCAGAAAGTTTCTCCTTAGTTCCAGGTTGAATCTCTGCTTGTTCAGTTTCCATCCATGATTCCTTGTCTGGCCTTCAGGTGCTTTGGAGAATAGCTTGACCCCCTTCCTCCTCTCTGGGGCAGCCCCTCAAATACTGGAAGATGCTCTCCTGTCTCCCCTGGTCCTTTTATTCATTAACATCAGATTAAAGTCAGATTAACAGAGTTGGAAGGGGCCTTGTAGATCATCTAGTCCAATCCCCCTCCCTCAAATACTGGAAGATGCTCTCCTGTCTCCCTGGTCCTTCTCTTCTCTAGACCAGCCAGGCCCAGTTCCTGCAACTGTCCATCGTATGTTTTAGCCTCCAGTCCCCTCATCATCCTGGTTGCTCTTTTCTGCACTCTTTCTAGAGTCTCAACACCGTTTTTATGGTGTGGTGACCACTCCTCCATTCGCAATAGAATCCCTAATGTCTTCACCAGGCTCGAAATTTTGGACCTGGACAACCTACAACTATGCCACTCTACGGTCTGATCTAAGCTTCCTACACAAAATTGTCTGCTACAATGTCCTACCTGTCAACTACTACTTCAGCTTCCACTGCAATAACACACAAGCAAACAATAGATGCAAACTCAAAGTAAACTTGATGGCAGAAACTACGACTTCAGCCACAGAGTGGTCAATGCGTGGAACTCACTCCAACTATTGTTACATCCTCAAAACCTCCAAAACTTTAACCCTCTGAACTGTCTACCATGGACCTCACCCCACTCCTAAGAGGTCCTTAAAAGGGGGCGTTGTATAAGTGCACCAGTGTGCCTACCGTCTCTGTCCTACTCTGACTTGTACTCGTTTATTATGTATGCACTTATACCTGTTTATACTCATATGTTTGTTATATTCATAGTTATACTTGTTTTCTCATACATGCTTGAGAAACTAAAATAAATAAAATAAAACAAATGAATAACCACCTCCCTGCAGAAGGAATCCTGCCCTTCCTGCCGTCAGAGATATAGGAACTGTCACAAGAGCACCACCTGTTGACGACTGGGGGTGAAACAATGCACCCCAAGATCCCTTTGGGGCAGGGCTCTCCAACCCTGGCCACTTTAAGCATAGTGGTGGACTTCAACTATGCTTCATCTCTTGTGATCCCTTCCTCTGCAACCTCTCCCTTTTGATTTAACCCTCTTCAATTCTGGGGAGTTGAAGCCCATGAGTCTTAAAGGGGCCAAGTTTGGAGAGATTGAAGGGCTCACTTGTCCTCTCCCCAAAAAGCTGCAGCCTGGAGTCTAGGGGGGGATGTCTAGATCAGAAAAAGCATGGAGTAAGTACAGTTTTTAACTTATGGCCATGGACCCGTTTAGCAACATTTTCTACTGCTATATGGCACAGTTAAAAAACTGTTTTCCAGTGACTAAATGGGACTGTTCTCGAGTGAGTTTTCTTCCATTTTGCACCCTTTTCTAGCCCCCGTAGTTAAGTGAACCATTTGTTCGGTTAGTAACCCGGTCATTAAGTGAATCTGGCTTCCCCATTGGCTTTTGCTGGTCAGGAGGTCATGAAAGGGGATCACACTGCAACCGTCATAAATACAAGCCAATTGCCGGGTGTCTGAACATTGATCCTATGGCCCTGAAGATGCTTCAATGGTTGTTAAGTGTGAAAAAAAAGTCGTAAGCCACCTTCTTCAGTGCTGTTGTACACTTCAGTTTGTGCAGGTGGCACATCAGGGGTGGCTCTTGTCCAGGATGACAATGAAGGTGCGTATCGGGAAGAAGCGAAGGCTCTGGTGGACTGGTGCAAAAAAAGGGACCTGGTTCTGAATGTTAATCAAACAAAGGAGAGTTAATCAAACAAAGGGAGATTCATCGTAGCTTTTAGAAAAGAGCGCATGGTCTACTCCACTCAATTATGCAGCCGTTGAGGAGGCAGCATGATAAGTATCTGGGGTGCAGATAAACTCATCAATCTGAATGGTTCTCTACACACAATCATCCTTCGGGAAGCGTGCAAACCGGCCTCTAAAATTTCCTTACGTGGATGAGTGGGAGCAACATCTTTTCCCTTCTGTCCTGCCCACTTTTTGCAGAGGCACAACGAGAGCTCGTTTAAACAAACCGCATCCCTGGTTTGCTTTTTGGTGCTGCAGTGCTCTCATTTGGAAAATAGAAAGCCCCTGACCAAGGATGGTGAGGACAACCGAGAATTGTAGGAGCTCACTCCCCGTTCATTCAGAGTGCTTCTAATAAGTGCTGTGTTGCTTAGAGCATCAGCATTGTTAGAACCCCGCACACCCACTTTAATGGCCTATTCTGTTGCTCACACACATCTGGAGGAGGTTTCAAAGTATTTCTAGCAGACTACCAGATCCTGTAAAACACTTTCCTCCCTATGCCATCGTCTGCGTAAACTCAGTGCAAGCATTTGCTTCCTTCCCCGCTACAAGTATACATCGGGACTGTTTGTTCTCCTGTTCAATTATCAGATATATGTGCGGATATGCATAGTTCTGTATTTATTCTGTTGTATTATGTAATTCAGGGTGATTCAAAATTACCAGGCAACCCAGTTTGCTGCCCAGTTGCTAGGCGGGCATGGCGTACTGGAAACTTCTGAAGAGGGTTGTTTTCGCCTTCCCAGAGTCCGGAGGCTTCCCCAAGGCCTCCGGGAGGGCCAGGAAAACGGCCTCCCCCTGGGCCTCCAGAAGCCAGAAAACAGGCCTGTTTCCAACTTCCAGAGCCTTCCATGCAAACCCTGCCACTTACCTGCAGCCAAAACGGTCAAGTTGGAGACTCCTGGAGAGGCGTTGGACGGGGGGAAGCAGTCCATTCAACTACCAGTTCGGTGAAACCAGGTGTACATTTAACTTCCCAGTTTCGCCTGAACACCAGCTGAATCCCACCCCTGCATATAGTGTACATTGAGTGGTGTCCCTTTTTGGAAGCTGATGCAAGACAATTTCACTTTAATTATGCTGCGTTGTGTGCATTCAAAGTGACATAACACTCTTCTTTCTTCTCTTCTTCTTTTTTTTTTCTTCTCTTTTTTTTTTTCTTCTTCTTCTTCTTCTTCTTCTTCTTCTTCTTCTTCTTCTTCTTCTTCTTCTTCTTCTTCTTCCTCCTCCTCCTCCTCCTCTTCTTCTTCCTCTTCCTCTCCTTCTCCTTCTTCTGATGTCACAAAACAAACTGTTGTAACCCGAGGATGACTTTACTGACTGGATAAGAAGCAAGAGGAGGATATTATAACAGAGAAGAAGTAAAACACAGAGGCAGGTTAATTTTCTGAGTTTAATTTATTCCTCCTGGGCTCAGACAAAATTCAGTGGTTACCATCGATTTCCTCTCAGTTTCCTTTCTATGCAATGTAGGGGATGCACTCTCATTGGCCCAAATCCAGTTTATTTTATTTATTTAAAGGATTTACAGAACCACCCTTCTTTCAGCCCACCCTGAAAGAAGAAAGAACCTCTGCTGCTTTCAATCAAGAATGTGGATTCCCAGCACATTTGCACCCGAGACCGCTTCAGCAAATGTGGGGTCTCTGGGCTGAGTTGCTTTCTTGTAGACTCAACTAGGTAACATCATCAGTGTTAGAAGAGAGTGAAGTTCAGCCTTTGTTTATATACAACTTAACCTCACTCCCCTCACGCACCTTAAAGGTGTCCACGGTTAAAGAAACACTGGTTTAGAAAATTAGCACTTGTCTGCATGGGCAGCATTGTTAGATGGGGCACAAGGTGATGGGGATACAATATATGAGTGCCAGCACATTCTTCCTTTTCTCCCAGAGGGAAGGCCATTGGGAAATACAGTCAACCCAAAATTTCATTTTTTTTGTGGCGCCGTGGTCAGAGTGCAGTACTGCAGGCTGTATCTGCTGACTGCCGGCTGCCTGCAATTTGGCAGTTCGAATCTCACCAGGCTTGAAGTTGACTCAGCCTTCCCTCCTTCCGAGGTTGGTGGAATAAGGACCCAGATTGTTGGGGGCAAGAGGCTGACTCTGTAAACCGTTCAGAGAGGGCTTTAAAGCATTGTACAGCAGCATATAAGTCTAAGTGCTATTGCTATTGCAGGAGGTTAGCCAGCTCCTTTCATTCTACAGGAGCCGTTCCCAATCTTGGCAATTTCCTTCCAGCTTTGGGGTGGAAGGAAAGTGCTGGAAAGTTTTTCAACAGTGAAGACTTCTGGCAAACTCAAGCAGGTTTTGGAGTTGGGAGAAGAGAGCCAATGGATCACCCGCCCTGCAGATTCAATCAATCAATCAGAATAGAGCCGGAAGGGACTTTGGAGGTCTTCTAGTCCAACCCCCATTCCAAGCAAGTGACTGTCCAGTCTCTCCTTAAAAGCCTCCATTGATGGAGGACCTACAACTGGAGAGAAGCTGTTCAACTGATTAATTGTCCTCGTTTTTAGGAAGTTTCTCCTTAATTCCAGGTTGCTTCTCTCAACAACCTCAACCAGAATAGAGCTGGAAGGGAACTTGGAGGTCTTCTAATCCAACCCCCTGCTGTAGCAGGAGACCCTACATTATTCTGGACAAATGGCTCTCCAATCTCTTCTTAAAATCCTCAAGTAATGGAGCACCCACGATTTCTGGTGGGAAGCCTTCCTGTCCAATTTTTGGAAACTGATCAAAAAGAGAAGCAACCTGGAACTAAGGTGGAACTTCCTAACCGTGAGGACAATTAACCAGTGGAACAGAAGTTGCCTCCAGAAAGTTGTGGCTGCTCCATCACTGGATGATTTTAAGAAGCAACTGGACAACCATTTATCTGAAATGGTATAGGTTCCATTGACAGGATTCAGTCGGTTCGCACTGGTTCAATAGAACCGGTTGTTCACTCTCAGAGCAGTTTGGTAAACTGGTTGTTGGAAGAAATCATGAGGGCAGAGAACCAGTTGTTAAATGATTTGAGACCCCACCACTGGTAGGGTCTCCTGCTTGGGCAGAAGGGTGGACTAGAAGACCTCCAAGTTCCCTTCAAATGCTGTTACTAAGAGAGAAGCAACCTAGAACTAAGGAGGAATTCCCTGACAGTGAGGACAGTTAACCAGTGGAACTACTTGCCACTAGGAGTTGCGGGTGCTCCAACACCAGAGGGTTTTAAGAAGAGACTGGACAGTCAGTTATCTGAAATGGTACAGGTTCTCCTGCTTGAGGAAGGCATTGGACTAGAAGACCTCCAAGGTCCCTTCTAGCTCATTCATTCATTCATTCATTTACATTCATCTCTTCTTAAAAACCTCCAGTGATGGAGCAGCCACAACTTCTGGAGGGAAGCTCACAGCGGAGACAAAATGGCCTCTTTGGGCTACTGCTAGGGAAGTTCTGGAGAACTTCCTGGAGGATGAGATGGAGGAGATAAACCCAGAAGAACCCACTGCCTTTCCCGTGTCACCCCATCTTTAAATTATTACCAACGCTCTGTACAAAAATAAAAAGGGTTCTCATAAGATTTACAACCAATATTATTAAATAAATATTTTGAGTAGAGAGTTCCTTTTGTTTGGTTCATAGCTCATCTTTGGGATTGATGTCCAGCTCGGTGGGACTGAAGGGTTGGTGGTCTAACAAGGCAATGATCTCGTCGGCCTGGATTCGCTCCTGAGGGACAAAAAGAAGGGAGAAGAGGTGAAGGCTGACCAAAAGGAGGAAGGGCAGCCCCACTGTTCTCAAAAGGTCTGATCTGGCCTGGAAGACCATTTATTATTCATTAAAATTTATTTTTCACCATGGATTTACTCCAGTTTACAATAACAAAAAGGAAAAAAAGAAAAGAACAGAGTGTAAAGAGGACAGAAGGAAAATAAAAGAGCAATAAAATATAAGTATCTCTATTTGTCAAGGAAATCTGCATTAGTTAAGTCAGAATAGTCACGAACTGGCAGAGCCATGGTAATAAGGTCAGCCAATAAAAGCTGAATTGGAAACTGAAACTGAAGGAGCCCGGGCATGGCCCAGCAGCTCTGAGTGCTGTGAGTGCTGAGAATTGAAACTAGTCTGCTCTCAGCTCTGAAGCTGCTTGTAACTATTACCACGTTGGAAGAAACTACTATTGGTATTGTACATACTCATATTTATTATGTATGTAAAGAAGTTAACGAATCCTGCTGAATCAGTCATCTGTGTGTGATTTCTGCAATGAACCCTAACAAGTTATAATGAAATTAGGATATTGTAAATTAGTTATAATTACATTTAGCATTGTGTGATGCAGTCCAGGGGAGGGGGGAATCTTGTGAACCTTTTAGCCTTCTGAATTTTTTACTTTGCTTTTTATTTTTACTCAGAGGTTTTAAACTTGTTCTTCCTTCCATTTCTCACCACTATTTTCTCCGAAGGTTTCTTTTTTTCAAGAGGCAACTAGACTTTCTGTTTTTTTTCCCTTTGAAGACATTTCGCTTCTCATCCCAGAAGCCTCTTCAGCTCTGACTGGATGGTGGGGAAAGGAAGGATTGATGCTCCTTGCAGCTGGTCATTTGCATCCTTTTAGAGGGTTGTTGAGGCCACCTGGAGGTTTACCTGTGTCTTCAGCGTCACCTGAGTGGTGCAAATGCTCCCTGTAGTCTGCAATTTTTTCCCCTCTTTAAATCCATTCCTACTCCCACACCATTCAAAAGGTTTCCATCCAAAATTGCACAGCTAAAAGTATGTGTAGATTCTCAGTTCTCCAGGTCCTGCTTGTCCCAAAGGTGCTTTTTTTTCAGGAGGCAACTGGACTTTCTGTTTTTTTTCTTTTGAAGACGTTTTGCTTCTCCTCCCAGAAGCTTCTCCCGCTCTGACTGAATGGTGGGGAAGGGAAGAATTGATACTCCTCGCAGCTAGCTGGTTATTTGCATCCTTTTAGAGAGTAATTGAGGCCACTTGGAGATTTGTCTGTGTCCTCAGTTGTCTCAGAGGTGCTTTTTCAAGAGGCAGCTGGACTTTCTGGGTTTTACTTTGAAGACATTTCTCTTCTCCTCCCAGAAGCTTCCTCAGCTCTGACTGGAGGGTGGAGAAAGGATTGATACTCCTTGCAGGCAGCTGGTCATTTGCATCCTTTTAGAGAGTTGTTGAGGCTGCTTGGATGTTGATCTGTACCCTGTCGGAGCTGGAGAAGCTTCTCGGATGAGAAGCAAAACGTCTTCAAAGAAAAAGCCCCAGAAAGTCCAGATTCCCCGGGGGGGGGGGGGGGGNGGGGGGGGGGGGGGGGGGGGAGAAACACCTCTGGGACAATCCTGGCCTGGATAATTGAGGATCTCCAGCGACAAATCTCTGCTTTTAATTCCCGTTCTTAACATTCCTGCTTTCCAGGGCGACAGGCATTAATTAGGAATATTAATTATTCCTAATTCCTCATTATACAGCGGATGTCTCCTTCTATAATTGCAGCCTCGCACTGAGCTTGAAAAGGAGAAAAGGGAGTCAGCCAAACTTCTGCATCCCAGGAGCCCCAGCAGGGATGGGAGGCCCCCACCGGTTTGCTCAGTGGGGGTTCTCCGCCACTGGGGGGCGCCGTTCTACAACTAATATCCTCAGGTGGTTGTTGGGATCCCGGGTGGGGAGGAGTCGGAGGCTGCAGCTGCGGCTACATCCCCTATAAGTGGAGGTTACACCTGCGAAGGAGTTTGGGGGCAACAGAGAAGGAGCTAGACAAACAGATCCCACCCCCCCCCATGAAAAAACTCTGAGCTGAACGGAAACCGGTTGGCCGGCCAAGTGTCCGTGGACTCCGGATTCTGCGCTAACATCAACCAATTCTGCTCTCCGCCTCCCCCTCTTTCCTTCCTTCCTTCCCTCCTCTCTTCCTCCATCCTCCTTCAGTCTTTGCTTGCTTCCTCCCCTCCCTTTTCTCTCCTTTCTTCTCTCTTCCTTCCCTTCCTTTTTCCTTCCTTTCCTTCCTCCCTCCTCCTCCTCCCTTCCCTTTCCTTCTCTTTCCTTTTCTTCTCTTCCTTTTCCTTTTCTTTCCCTTTTCTTCCTCTCCTCCCTCCCCTTCCCTTCCTTCTTTCTCTTTCCTTTCCTTCCTCCCTCCCCTTTCCTTTTCTCTTCTTCCTCCTTCCTCTTTTCTTTCCTTTTCTCTCCTTCCTTCTCCTTCCTTCCTTTTCTTTCCTCCTTCCTTTTTCTTTCCTTTTCTCTCCCTTCCTTCCTTTCCTTTTCTCTCCTTCCTTCCCTTTTCTTCATTCCTTCCTTCCTTCTTCCTCCCTTCCTTTCCTTTCCTTTCCTCTCTTCTTCTCTCTCTCTCCTCTTTTCTTTCTTTTCTCTCTTCCTTTTCCTTCTCCTTCCTTTTCCTTCCTTTCTCTCTTCCTCCTCCTCCTCCTTCCTCCTCCTTCCCTTCGCCTTCCCTTCTCTTTCCTTTTCCTTCTTTCTCCTTTCCTTTTCCTTTTCTTTCCCCTTTCCCTTCCTCTCCTCCCTCCCCTTCCCTTCTCTTCTTTCTCTTTCCTTTCCTTCCTCCCCCCTTTCCTTTTCTCTCTATCTCCTTCCTCTTTTTCTTTCCTTTCTCTCTTCTTCCTTTCCTTTTCTTCATTTCCTTCCTTCCTTCCTTCTTCCCTCCCTTTCCTTTCCTTTTCTCTCCTCTCTTCCTTTCCTTTTCTCTCCCCAACTCACCAGTTCCCGGTAAAGGGGGTTGAGGGTGAACCACAGAGCGACGGCGCATCGCTGGCCTCTGGTGACAGCCTTGACCCCGTGGGGATTCTCTCCACCAGAGGAGAAGCTGACCATTCGCCCACATTTGGGTCTGATGGAGGCCTGGAAGAAGGAGGGGAGGTGCTCGGGTTGGATCGGAGTCGAACAGAGCAACCAAGCTCTTCTTGCCTGTCAGATACAGGTAGTTCTCCACTTATGACCACTAATTGAGCCCAAACTTTTGACAGTTAATGAATCGCTGCAGTTGTTAAGTTAGTAAGGCAGTCGTTAAGTGAAACTGTCTCCCCCATTGATTTTGCTTGTCGGAAGGTCACAAAAGGGGAAATCACGTGACCCCGAGACACTGCCACCATCATAAGTACGAGTCAGTGGCCAAGCCTCTGAATTTTGATCACGTGACTTTGTGGGGATGCTGCAACAGTCGTAAGTGTGAAAAACAACCAGGAGTCATTTTTATCAGTAACTTTGAATGGTCACTAAATGAATAATTGTAAATTGAAGTCTACCTGTCCAATTATCTACTCACCGTGACTGTCTTGGCATCCATTTCCGTGAAAATAAACTCCCCACCTTCAAAGTCGCTGTTCATGTACAGGAGAGCACTACGAAGATAGATAGATAGGATAGATGGATAGAGATAGATAGATGGATAGAGGTAGGTAGATAGATAGATAGATAGATAGATATATGGATGGATAGAGATAGATAGATAGATAGATAGATAGATAGATAGATAGATAGATAGATAGATAGATAGATAGAAAGAAAGAAGGGAGGGAACAACAAGAGTTAAACTTCTTTTGAGAAACATGACTGAAGCAATAACAACAGAGTTACTTACAGGTGGGAGGCAGTTGGAAGGGCCTATTCCTCATGCAAGGGCTAAATTGATTAATGATAAAGGCAGAGATCTCTGTAATGGAAGCTTAATACTCTGACAATGTCAGCAGAGCCTGACGAAAGCTCTGTAAGTGTAATAAAAATAATTTTAGTTCTGGAGATCGTAAGATGTCTGTTTCTTCTCTTACAAGTATACCTGGAACTCGTATTTATAGAATAGTTTGTAATAGATAGATAGACAGACAGAATTCTTTTATTGGCCAAGTGTGATTGGATACGCAAGGAATTTGTCTTGGTGCATATCGGGGTGGTCGCCACCGGTTTGGACCGGTTCACCCGATCTGGTGGTAAAAAAAGGTCCGATGATCAGCTGGGAGGAGAAAGAAGAGAAAAGTGCAGGATCGGCCCTTCCACCTGCCCCCTGTGGTTTCCTCTTCTTTCTCCTCCCAGCTGCTTGGCATGGCAGAGCCTCAGCTGGTGTTTGGAAAGCTGCCTGCGCACATTAGGCAAATCACACCCAGCAAGCTGCGCCCACCCAACCAGTGGCCAAACAATTTGCATCCCATCACTGGTGCAAATGCTCTCAGTGTACATAAAAGAAAAGATGCATTCGTCAAGAATCACTAGGTAAAACACTTA
The DNA here is from genome assembly GCA_004320025.1 of Laticauda laticaudata. Lineage (NCBI taxonomy): Eukaryota > Metazoa > Chordata > Lepidosauria > Squamata > Elapidae > Laticauda > Laticauda laticaudata. Next base: position 14,899 of record BHFT01034887.1, on the reverse strand, counting down.
ATGACAGTCATAGGGTACAATAAGCAATCAAGTCATACTAGGAGACAGTCAATATAAATCGCAAGGATACAAGCGACAAAGTTACCATCATACAGTCACAAGTGGGAGGGGATGGGTGAAAGGAGTGATGAGAAGATTAATAGTAATAGTAGTGCAGACTTTCTAAATAGTTGGACAGGGTTGAGGGAATTATTTGTTTAGCAGAGTGATGGCATTTGGGGAAAAACTCCCCTTGTGTCTGGTTGTTCTGGTGTGCAGGGCTCTATTGTTTTAAGGGAAGGAGCTGAAACAGTTTATGTCCAGGATGTGAGGGGTGTGTAGATATTTTCCCAGCCCTCTTTTGGACTTGTGCAAGATGCAGGTCCTCCATGGAAGGCAGGTTGGTAGCCATGGTTTTTTCTACAGTCCTAGTTACTCTCTGGAGTCTGTGTCTGTCCTGTTGGGTTGCAGGACCAACAAGAACAGTCGAGGCAGGTGAGTTCAAAGAGGGATTCCATCCAACAGGTGAAGCTGGAGGCCAACTGGGGGGCCTCCTTGTCCTGGGACGAGCTACCAACTTCAGCAGACATGGTGGAATGAGGCCTTTTATCCAGTGGTGGGATTCAATTTTTTTTACTCCCGGTTCTGTGGGTGTGGCAGGGGAAGCATAGTGTAAAATCTCCAGTCAGAGGTGGGATTTACTGGTTCTCTGAACTCCTCAAAATTTCCGCTACTGGTTCTTTAGAACTGGTCAGAACCTGCTGAATACCCACTTCTGCTTTTATCCCAGCTGGAAGGGAGACGGGCGGCTGCAGAGGGGAGGCAAAGGTCCCCCAAGGGGGTGCCAGGGAGGCTTCTGCCCCACCTGAGAACACGGTGGGGAGAGACTTGGGGGGAGGGATGTGCGTTGCACACTGGGGTGGAGGCTACACAGTGGGAGAGCCTAGTGGCCCCTCCCTTTAGTAGCACCATCTGGAAAGGTATTAGCCTTTAAAGGAAGACAGAATGACAGAATAACAGCATTGGAAGGGACCTTGGAGGTCTTCTAGTCTAGCCTCCTGCTCAAAAAGGAGACCCTATATAATTACAGACAAATGGCAGTTTCTTCTTAAAAGCCTTCTGGAAGGAAGGCAGGGAGGGAGGGAAAGGGAAGGAAAGGAAAGAAAGCAGAAGGAAGGGAGGGAGGGAAAGAAGGAAGGAAGGAACAAAGGAAGGAAGGATGGAAGGAGATGGGAATGAGAAGAAGGAAGGTGGAAGGGAGGGAGGGAAAGAGACAGGAAGGGAGGAAGGAAGGAAGGAAGGGAAAGGGAAGTAAAGAAAGCAGAAGGAAGAGAACAAATATACCAAAAAAAAAAAAAAAAAAGAGAGAGAAGAAAAAAGGCTTAAGGCTTTCCCTTTAAAATAAAACATGAAACGTGGAAGTTGGTCTTCCAAAAAAAAAGACAAAAGCAACACTAAAAGGTCAGTGGGAAAAAAAAAGAACCAATAAGGATAGTTAAGAAGGAGTATCACGCTTAATAAAAGACACACTGCACTTGTTTAATTATCCAAGGCTCTTTTAAATAACTCTTCTCCAAAAACTTATCAACCTTTTCTTTCCATAGTTTCAACACCAGCCTTCAACTGTTTGATAGAAATCCAGAAAGAGCACCCTGCAATAACATACATGCTCTTCTTCTCTATCCCATGCTGCCATTCTCTCCCATGCTCTTCCCTCTCTTATCAAGTAGCAGTGTCCTTGAAACAAAGCCACAGTTCTTCTCAGCTTTCTCAAGCTTTGGTCTAGTCACAGAAAATAAGGGTGTTTTTAAGCCTCTAGTTGGCAATGTTACACAGTTTCTTTTACCTCTCACTTTCCCCTCCTTTCTCAGCAAAATAGTACTAAAAATTAACCCAAAAAAGGGAAAAATAATTTTTTTAAAAAAAGAGATAAACTAAGTCACTAAAGGGAGCCCTTTAGCCTGAAAAATAATTACAAAAATCCCACCAAAATTAAAAAGGAAGAAGAAAGCAAATTGTATATGATATATATAAAAAGAACCAGTCCCTATCTTCAAAGTACAGAGAATCAAAAATCGGGCTATACTAAAAAAAAAAAAACAACCTTATTTTGACCCTTCCATTTTAAAATCGCCGCTAGATCATTTCTGTCAACACTTTTACAGATTTCTTCTTTTCTTTTAGGATATCCCTTTCAAGTCTTAAGATAAGGAGAAAAAAAAAGTTCTCACCAAACCGGCACCTTTCTCTTCTCTACTTCTTCCGTTTTGGAGGCTGCCCCAACTTCAGCAGCTTTGAATGGCTGCCCCTTTGCCGCTGGCAAAGAAGAGCTTTTCCCGGTATCGACCAGGGACTTTGCGGTATCCCTGGGATCAGCAGGATGCGCCCTTCACTAATCACCATCTCTTCGGGTAAGGGTTTAGGTCCAAAAGACCGGCTCCAGGGGCAAAGATATCGACTGCGATCTCAGACTTCCCGAGATCACATGGCCGTATCATCGCGACGCCAGCTCCCACCCTCCTCTACTTCTTCCTCCTCCAACATCTGGAGGACAAACGCTCAATGCAGACAATGTTAAAGCAAGAAAAAGAACAAGACAAAGTTACTCCTGCAGAATGATTATGCAAGGAAATCGAAGATATTAAAACAGATCAGAGAAAATTGAAAAGAAATAGAGAAACTTGAACCAAAGAAACGAGAAAGACTGATGAAAAAGTTGAGACGCATCCAACAAATGATGTTGAAATATGATGAGAGATTCCAAAATTGAAGAAGATAAATCAAAAAAGAATAAGAAGATGAGAGATATGATAATAAATTAATGGTGATTTGAACAGATAAAAGTGGTATGTTTGAGATGGAAGATGGATAAATCAGAATTTTTATCTTAGATTTCAAAAAATGTAGAGGAAAGAAAAAGGACAAAATTTAAGGTGAAATAATGATAGAAATGCTTGTGAAGCTTTGGAAAAACTTCAGGAGAAAGATGATGAATGGAATAGATGAAGGTTTACTGAGTTTTCACAAGATATGCAATGAGGATAACGCTACCAAGAGAAGTCCACATCAGATTTACCAAAAAAGCTATCAAAACGCAAATATTTGCAAGTGGCAAAAAGAGAAAGCATTGAAAATATAAAGACAGGAGATTGTGGTTTTAAAACCAAAATAGCCTAGAAGAGTGAGAGAGATGAAAAGAAGAATACCGATTCTTGACACAAAATCCTACTTAAAATCCTACTTAAAAAGAGGTGAAATTTTAGATGGCTGATCCCAGAAGGGTATGGGCAAAGAATAGAGATATAGAATTGATTCAGGTTGAGGAAAGGTGGAATTATTCTATGCAGAATTCTTTGGAAGGAAAGAAAGAGGAGGCAGAAAAAGAGATCTCATTAATTGAATTCCAAGAAACTGTTTCAAAGGGTGACAGAAAAAAGAAGAGGCGCAGGAGTTTGGAAAGGTGGAATGCCAAAAGAACAACGTGAACTAAGATCTATGAGAACTGCCAAAACCGAATTATAAAATATAACCATGGAAGAGAAAAAATTGATTACAATTAATATAAATGGACTTAACTCAATCGCCAAAAGAAAGAATTTTTCATAAATTAGAGAAATTAAAATTTGATATAATTGTCTACAAGTAAGTACACATTAAAAAAACAATATGAACAATTGTTGGTACAACCAAAACTAGGGAAAATATTTACTTCTTTTGACCCAATGTAAGAAAAGAGGAGTGGTTTTATATATTAAAGAGACCACCCCAGCAAAAATTGATTTATAATGATGAAGATGGAAGAAAATTAAGGTGGAAATAATGGACAATAATATAAAAACACTCCTAATTGCAATCTATGCTCTGAATCATAAACAAGAAAGAATTTTATAAAAAAATTACATATGAAAAATAATTGACATGGACTATGCTAATATAATTATGATGGGAGATTTTAATAGGAATTTGTAGACAATAAATTGGATTGTACAGTAACAGCAACAAAGCAAAATAGAAGGACTCTCCCAAAATCTTTTTCAAAATGGTTGATGAAATGAACTTAAAAGACACATGGAGAGAAAGAAATGCCTAAAACCAAACAATATACCTTCTGTTCAAATAGAACATTTATCATGGTCTAGAATTGATATGAATATGGATGACAACAGAACTAATATCTAACATTCAAGAAATAAACATTGAAACAAGCACTTGGGCAGAACCACAATCCATGACAATTAAAATAGAAAGGCAGAAAAGAAGATTGAGATGGACATTAAACAATACTATTTTAAAGGAAAAAGAATTCACACAATGGACGGAGAAGGAATTGGCTCTTTTTTAAAGAGAAAATAAGAAAGAAGATACATCAATTCAGAACGTATGGGACACACGAGCGTATGCTAGAGGCTAATATAATAGATTATAATAAGGAAAAGGAACATTAAGAAAAGATCAGCCTCTAAGGCCTTAGAGGGATGAGCATAAAAGACTTGAAAAAGAGCTACAGAAAATGCCAGCAGAAAAAGGTACTAAGTTAAAAATGGACAATAATTAAACACAAAATGGGTCAAATAGAAAAAGAGAATTAGCACAGAAAATTAAAGGTTCTAAAACAGAACTACTTTGAAGAATGCAAATAAAACCAAGGTAGATGGTTAGCATATTAAATTGAGAAAGGAGAAAGAAGCAAGAAAAATATTGCAGTTAATAGATGACCAAGGTCAAATTTGTTAATGGCAGTAAAAGAAAAGAAGAAATCATATCGAGATTTTTATGGGAAATTATATAAACAAGAAAATATTGATGAGGAAAGAGTTAAGCAGTATTTACAGAATGCTAATTTACCTAAGATACCCAAAGAGACTGAAAAAATGGTTAGAAAGCAATATAACCATGATGGAGCTAACTGAAGCACTTAAAGAACAAAACAACAGAAAGGCACCAGGTCCGGATGGACTTCTGGCAGAATTTTAATAAAACATTACAAGAATCGTTGAATCTCCCATTGTTAGAAGTTATGAATGAAGTTATGCCTAAAGAAGAAGATACCTAAGTCATCATGGTCAGAAGCCTATATCACTCTCATTCCAAAAAGAGGAGGCCAATCCACTGGAATTAAGAATTATAGCCTTATTTCTCTACTAAATGCAGATTACAAAATTTTTGCGTTCAATACTAGCAGAAAGACTTAAAAAAATATTTTAATTAATTTTATACATCCTGATCAAAATGGATTTCTGCCAAAGAGACAATTAAAAGATATATGAGAGTAATTTGGACACATTGGGATACTATGAAGCACATCCTTGAAAAACAAATGGCTTTGATATTTTTTAGATGGCACAAAAGGCATTTGACAATGTGAACTGGCGATTCATGTTACTACTGTTGGAAACAGATGGGTTTTTTGCCAGAAATATTTACTCAAGCAATAGAAGCTATATATTCATGAGCAAAAGGCAAAGGTAATGATAGAGGGAGACTTGACAGATTCTATTGACATAAGAAAAAGGAACAAGGCAAGGATGCCCACTGTCTCCTTGTGTTTTGTGTTAACTTTGGAAGTACTAAATAGAAATATTAGAGATGAAAAGAGTATAGAAAGGAATTAAAATTAAAAAAGGAAGAATTTAAGTTTACAAGCTTTTGCGGATGACTTGGTTTTATAATTAGAAGACCCTTTAGAGACAGCACCAAATTTGTTGGAAAGAATAGAGACATATGGCAAAGTGGGCTGGTTTGAAAATAAACAAAGACAAGACAAAGATTTTGACAAAAAAGTATGTTATTAAGACAAAAGGAAGAATTGACAGACCTATGAAAATTTCAAGTTTACGAATAAGATAAGTATTTGGGGATTATATTTGACAGCAAGATCGCAGTACGTTAAAAAGAATAACTACATTTAACCACTTAAAAACAGCAGATAGGCCATTAAGATTTGGCGAACATGGAAAAATTTTGACAACTGTCAGCTAATATGGGAGATTTCAACAACATCAATATGAATATTAACTAACGCTACCCAGGAAGAATTTTTGATACCTTCGGTTTTCAAACAATTCAATTAGACTTGGAAAAGACTAATTTTTGAGAAAATTAAAATAAAATTGTGGCGAAATATATATGGCCAAGGTAAGAAAGCGAGAAATAAAGTTGAACTGTTGCAAGGTGCTTATGAATTAGAGGAGGTTTGGCTTGTCCCAATTGGGAGCTCATGTATTATTCAAGCAACAAATTTGATGTGGGCCTTAAAGAATAGAAAAACATTAAGAAATTATAAAGATTGTTGACACTAGAAGGACATGAGGTTTGCCGGTGTTGGGGGGCGTGCCATCGCCTTCTTATGGTATCACAAAAGAACTAAGAACACAAGGATATTTCTATGAAGACTTAATATATAGGCGAGTCTTTATGGTTAAGATTGGGAGAAGAATTAAAAGACCCAATGTTTATCTTTGAAAATACCAAGTCTTGGTTATCAACTATTGAAGCTTTTCTTATCTAGTAATATATAGATTGAAAGGAAACAAACAGTTATATATGCTAGAATTATCTGAATGAAAAGGGTGAACCTAAAATCTATTCAAAAACTTAAAGAGGAACAAGTTATAAAAGATGGATTGGTTTTCAAAATATGTGCAAATACACTCAAGGTATGTTGAAAGTTCTAAAACAGAAGGTTTTTATGATAAACTGACCGATCTAGATAAGATTTTGACAAGGTACTGATGAAAAGATGATTTAAAAATTGTATGGATATTTATAGAACTTAGAAGAAGAACAGTTTAAAGAAACTATGATTGCTTGGGGAAGATTTTGGATAGTGGGATTGATTTAGAGAAATGGCAAAAGTGTGGTCTCAAAATTATAAAAATGACAATGTCAACAGCATATAAAGAAAAATTTGTATAAGATGTTTTACCAGGCCGTGGCACTTTCCCTCGACAAGAATAGCAAAAGAATTGTTTTCAAGAGATAAGTCCGAAAAGTGTTGGAAAAATGTCATCAGACAACCTGGCTCATATTACCATATGTGGTGGACTTGTGCGTCTTTTTGGACTTTAGTCCAAATATTGGACTAAAATCCACACGTGGTTGAAAAAATGAGCAAAAAATATATAGATCTGAAACCAGAGATATTTTATTGGAATCTTACCTGAAACATTAAAGCAAAGATTTGAAAATAATTCGATTGTAAATTCCTCCAGCAGCTAGGATTGTCTGCTAAAACTACTGGAAAAACGAGAAAACACGCATCGCAGGAGGAAATCATTAAGAAAAATATTGAATATGCTGAAATGAGTAGTTGACATTTGAAAATTAGAGAGCAAGAGGAATAACAATTTTATGAAATTTGGGATCTTTTTTACCAATGGTTAGTAATCAAAATACAGTAATGTAATATGTAGATTTTTAGAAAATAATAAATATATTTAAGATGTACTTTTTTCATATTACAAAATGATTTTGCATAAGATTTGGGATGATAATATGAAAGTGTTATAAAATAAATTCAGTAAACTATAGTTACCTCGTAAAAATATGAAAGAAATAATTATAGTCAAATGTTGGATTGATAAATGATAAGCAAAGGTACTTAATGTTGATTGAATAACATGAATTCTTAATGCAAATCTAATTGTAATCGAAGACGAAGAAATGGATGCACAAAATAATTTGTAAACCAACTGAAAACTGTTTGTAACACATATTGGAAGAAAGTTTGATGTTTTTATGTTTTTGTTTGTTCATTGTTTTTTTTTAAACATTTTTTTTTAAAACCAATAAAAATTGGAAGAAAAAAAAGAAAGCAGAAGGAAGGAAGGAAAGAAAGAAGGAAGGGAGTAAGGACAAAATAAAAGAGTTGGAAGGGACCTTGGAGGTTTTCTAGCCCAACCCTAGGTTACTCTACTTGGTCTTGGTGAAGAGCACCTGAAGACCCTTCTTGCCTTCAAAGGCCACGAGCGACCCACCCACCTGTAGTCTCGGAAGGTGTAAGCTGGGGGCTCCTTCCAGCACTCGTTGGCCTCGGGGTCCAGGAGACAATTGTCCGCGTGGATGGGGTGGCTAAGGTCATTCCTCCGTTCCTGCTGGCCTGAAGGGACCAAGATCTGAGGACCTCAAGGTGGCCCCTTTTGTGTTGCTCTCGGTAACACGCACCCACTCCTCAAGAATTTGTTGTCCTTGCATCCCTCCTGCCCACCTCTAAAACCCTCCCCCAACTCCTCTCCATCAGGGGGGTCTCCAAACTTGGCCACTTGAAGACTTGCGGACTTCAGCTCCCAGAATTCCCTGACACTTTTTGATGTGTGTCCCCCATTGGGACCTGCCTGCTCTCTTCTCATCCTTTTCTCTGCAGTCTAAAAGGTGGCAGGAAAAGAAATGGGCATGGCTGGCTGAGGAATTCTGGGAGCTGGAGTCCACGTCAGGCTTTCTCAGCCTTACCTGACAGGGCCGTGCGGCACACCAGGTGCGTGTAAGAGAAATAGAGGGTGGAATTCAGCATGAAGTAGGATTCCACGATCCTCCGGGCTTTCTCGCTGACGTGATAGAAAAGGCGAGCACTTTTCAAAGGGATCCGCCCCTCGTAGCCAAACTGCAGGCAAATCAAACGAGAAGGTTATCCCTCCCTCCCTCTCTTTCTCTCTCTCTCTCTCTCTCCCCTTCTCTCTGTTTCTCTCTCTCTTGCTCTTTCTCTAGTTCTCTCTCACGCTCTTTCTTTCTCTCTCTCTCTTTCTCTCATCTCTTCCTCTCTCTCATCTCTCTTTCTCTGACTCTTTCTCTTTCTTTTTTCCTCCCCTTCTAATTCTCCCTCCCTCTCTTTCTTTTTCCCTCTTTCTCTGACTCTCTTTCTTTCTCTTTCTCTTCCTCCTCTAATTCTCTCCCTCCCTCTCTCTCCTTTCTCTGATTCTCTTGCTTTCTATTTCTCTCTCTTTCTTTCTCTTTCTCTCTCCCCCGTCTAATTCTCTCTCTCCCTCCCTCCCTCTCTCTCTCCCTCTTTCTCTGACTCTTTTTTTCTCTCCCTCTCTCTCTCTCTCTCTCTCTCTCTCCCTTTCTCTGACTTTGATCCATTCATTTACTAACCGTTCAAAGTTACAAAGGCACTGAGAAAAGTGACTTATGACCCTTTTCCACATTCGAATTACAACCCCAGTTTTTGATCCTATGACCACAGGATGCTGGAGTGGTCAGAAGTGTAAAAAAAACCAGTCAAAGGTCAGTGTTTGCAGGGCTGTCGCAACTTTGAATGGCCACTAAATGAACTGTTGTAAATGGAGGACAGCCTGGGTGGGATTTCAAGGGCAAGAGGAAGAAAAACCCAAAATGTACCTATAAGGGACCTTTCTGGGATGAGTGTCTTGACCTTCCCTGCCCGAGAGGGCGAAGACCAAGCAAGAAGAGAGGCTGCTCCATCCATGAGCTGCTGGTGGGCTGGATCGAGAGCAGCCTTGGAGTCTCCAGATGTTCTCACCACACAGGAGGACAGGCCCAGCCTGGCACAACACCTTCTTACCTTCAAAGCGTTGAGGATGGTGGCTCCTTCGAACCTCTCGTTCGGGGTGTGAGGAGAGGTCTTCCCCCTGTAGCCATCACCAGCGAGGAGGATGTTCTGCAGGAGAAGAGCAACAGTTCGGGCTCTGGAGGCTAAAACGGGTGAAGGACGGTTGCAAGAACTGGGTAGGTCTAGTCTAATGGAGAGACTGGGGGGGGGGATAGGATAGCGGTCTTCCAATACCTGAGGAGTGGCCCCAAAGAAGAAGAGGGAGTCCAGCTCTTCTCCAAAGCACCAAAGAAGGCAGGAGAAGAAGCAACGGATGGAAACTAAGCAAGGAGAGAAGCAACCTGGGATTAAGGAGGAATTTCCTGACAATGAGGACCATTAACCAGTGGAACTGCTGGCCACCAGAGGTTGTGGGGGCTCCATCCCTGGAGGGTTTTAAGAAGAGACTGGACAACTATTGATCCAATTGAGGGCAACTCCTTCAGCGTGACACCTTCACGGGGTTGTCGGTCTCCAAGGGGCCAGAGGCTTCCTGATGATGTCTGCTCACATAAGTGGGCCAGGCAACCCTTAGGGACCTGCCCACAGTGTCCTCTGCTTCGGCAGTTACTCACCTTGGCAATCTGCCCCAGCTCCTGGCACTCGCTTGGCGAGATGACGTTGTCCAGCAGGACCCGCTGCGTCCCGTTCAGCTGCTGGGAGTTGTAGACCAACTGGACTTCGTTGAACAGAAGGGGCCCTCCTGAAGAGGAAAGATGGCAGGAAGCAAGGAAAGGAGGAGGGAGGAAGGGAGGGAGGGAAAGGAGGGGGAGGGAGGAAAGAAGGAAGGGAGGGAGGTGGGAGAGAGGAAGGGAAAGGGATGAAGGGAAAGAGGGAGGGAGGAAAGAAGGGAAGGAGAGAGGGAGGGAAGGGAGGAAAAGGAAGGCAGGAAAGGAGGGGGAGGGAGGAAAGAAGGAAGGGAGGGAGGTGGAAGAGAGGGAAGGGAGGGAAAAGAAAGAAGGAAAGAGGGAAAGAAGGGAGGGAGGGAGGGAAAGGAAGGAAGGAAGGAAAGAGGGGGAGGGAGGGGAGGAAAGGAAGAAGGGAAAGGGGAGGAATGAAGGAAGGAAGGAAGAAGAGGGGAAGAAAGAAAACTTATTTTAGCAGACCGAGACATGGAAAGAGCAGAGGCACTGGGCCTCCTCCTCCTCAGGTTGGCTCCCGGGCAGCCCCAGCCAACCCTCTCCTCTTCTGACCAGGGAGGGGATCCTCCTGGCCTGGCACTGCCCCTCCTTGTCCTCGGTCTGGGTGGGATTTCAAGGGCAAGCGGAAGAAAAACCCAAACAGGGTGGGAGCCACGTGGGAACAGCCCCCCCTCCCCTTCCCACGCCTTTTCCATTTTTCCAGCAGCAGAAAGAACCACCTCTTTTCTCTCCCCCCCCCCCCCCNAATCCCTTCATCCGAGGGAGGAGGACTAAAGCCAGACCTCCCCCTCCTCCCAAAGCTCTGAGGACGCTCCCTAGTTGGGCCATGAAAGGTCTGCAAGAAAACCACCAAGTGCAGAGAACACCAGGAAGCCTTCAGTTCTCCTCCTCCTCCTCTCCCTCTTCTCAACAGACCCCTCTCCCTTCCAGCACTGATGACGTCACTTAGTTGGGCCATGAAAGGTCTGCAAGAAAACCAGCAAGCTCAGAGAGCACCCAGCAGCCCACAATCCTTTTCCTCTTCTTCCCCCTCCTCCCCTACCTCCTCCTCCTCCCTCTTCTCCACGAACCCCTCTCCCTTCTAGCACTGATGATGTTCCCCAGTTGGGTCATGGGCCCCTAAAACAAGAGGCTCTCTAAACGTGGTCACTTGAAGACTGATGGACTTCAACTCCCAGAATTCCCCAGCCATTTGGGGGAATTCTGGGAGTTGGAGTCCACAAATCTTAAAATGGCCCAATTTGGAGAGCCCTGTACTAGACAGACCCAATTCCTGCAACCATTCTTCGTACGATTTAGCCTCCAGAGCCCTTCATGTCCAGGGAGCCTTACCTTCCCGCAGGGGGTGCCCCACTTTGGACAATTCCTGCTCAGGAGGGGCATCCCCAGGCTCATGGGCTCGATGGTCCTGCAGCCCGGAAGGATCCCTGCAGAAGACAAACCAGGAGCCGCTGGTTGGGTTCCCACAACAGGCTGAACACACAACTTAAGAGTCCCGAAGCTCAACTGAGTGTTGACTGAACAAACCAACATGCCAAAAGTCAGCCCATCAATTTCAGATGGAAGGTTACAACTTACGACCGCAATGGAGCTCAACATTCATGTTGCTAAGTGAGACATTTGTTAAGTGAGTTTGGCTCACTTAACAACTACTGTTGTTGTTGTGACTGACTGTTGACTGTTGTTAAGTGAATCAATGCAGTCCTTAAATTAGTCCCATGGTTGTTAACTGAATCTGGCTTCCCCCAGCTGGTCATTTGTGTCCTTTGAGACGGTCGCTGAGGCCACTTGGAGGTTCATCTGTGTCCTCAGGCTCACCTGAGTTTGTGCAAATGGGGATAGAGCCTCACCGACATCATCTACCTCCTGTCTACGAGAAGGTTCTTTCAGCAGCTCCATGAAGGCTCCACACCCATTTGTACCACTCAGGTGATCCAGAGGACACAGGTAAACCTCCAAGTGGCCTCAATGTCCCTCTCAAAGGATGCAAATGACCAGCTTTTCTGCAGGAGTATAAATCCTTCTCTTCCCCGCCCTCCACTCAGAGATGAAGAAGCTTCTTCGGTGAGAAGTGAAATGTCTTCAAAAGAAAAAAACAGAAAGTCCAGTTGCCTCCTGAAAAAAAAAAAAAAAAAGCACCTTTGGTGGACAACTGGGACCTGGAATGACGGAGAATCTCTGCAGACTTTTAGCGATTCAATTTGGGATGGACAAATTGAATAGGCTGGGAGCAGGAATGGATTTCCAGAGGGGGGAAAAATTGCAGACTACAGGAACCATTTGCACCACTCAGGTGGCCCTGAGGACACAGACAGACTTTCCAAGTGGCCTCAAGGACTCTCTAAAAAGGATGCAAAATGACAAAAAAACCCAAGGAGTATCAATCCTTCCCTTCCCCACCGTCCAGTCAGAGCTGAAGAAGCTCCTTGGAGGAGAAGCAAAACGTCTTCAAAGGAAAAAAACCAAGAAAGTCCAGTTGCCTCTTGGAAAAAAAAAAAAAAGCACCTCTGTGACAACTGTGACCTGAAGGGTGGAGAAGCTCCGTCCATGGATATTTAACCAGGTCTTGACTGTTGCTGGTGGGGAGAAGGACACCCTGGTTTGCTCTTCGGAGGAACCCGTCATTGGCCCAAGAAGGAGGAGTTAAGCTTTGGGGTGCATCAGGAGGAGGGTCCTTAGGGGTGGGGCCATGGCTCCCCCTTGCTCCCCCCCCCAACTCTCCTCCTCCAGTGCGCAAGGAACATTTTTACTTCAATGAGATGAAATAAAGGAGAGGGGAAAGAGAGTGGATGCATTTCCACATCGTTTTATCTCATGGATCAGGGGGCACCCGTGGCCATCGAAGCAGGGGAGGGGCTCCAATGATGTGGTTATCATCTTGAGCTTTGTGGGGCCTCCCCATGCAGACCCCCCTGATTCCCTTTCAAAGATTCACAAATGGCTCCCCCGCCTGCAAGGCCCCGAACTGGTTTCAGCTGATGCCGGTTTTGGTTTCTTACCTGTGGCTGTCTTGCTGAGACCCAGAGGTGCTCCAGTAGCTCTGAAAGAAGGAAGTCTGGTTGGTTAAGGTGGGAGGGAGAAAGGGAGAAAGAAGGAGAGAGGGAGGGAGGGAGAGAGAGAAAGAGAAAGGGAAAAAGAGAAAGAAAGAAAGAGAAAGAAAGATGGAAGAAGAAGGCAGGCAGGCAGGCAGGAAGGAAGGAAGGAAAAAAGGAAGGAAGGAAATTGAAAAGAGGAAGGAAGGGAGGAGGGAGGGAGGGAAGGAAGAAAGGATGGAAGGAAGGAAAAGGAGAGGAAGGAAGGAAATTGGAATGAGAAGAAAGGAAGGAGGGAGGGAGGGAAGGAAGGAAGGAAATTGGAATGAGAGAAAGGAAGGAAGGATGAAAGGAAGGATGGAAGGAAGGATGGAAGGAAGTTGGAGTAAGAGGAAGGAGGGAGGGAAGGATGGATGGAAGGAAGGAAATTGGAATAAGACAAAGGAGGGAGGAAGGGGGGAAGGAAGGAAGGAAGTTGGAATGAGAGAAAGGAGGGAGGGAGGGAAGAAAGGATGGAAGGAAGGGAGGAAAAGGAGAGGAAGGAAGGAAATTCGAATGAAATCAAGGAAGGCAGGAGGGAGTGAAGGATGGAAGGAAGGAAGGAAGGCAAAGGAGAGGAAGGAAGAAAATGGGAAGGAGAGGAAGGAGAGAGGGAAGGATGGAAGGAAATTGGAATGAGACAAAGGTAGGAGGGAGGAAGGAAGGGGGAAGGAAGGATGGAAGGAAGGAAGGAAGGAAGTTGGAATGAGAGAAAGGAGGGAGGGAGGGAAGAAAGGATGGAAGGAAGGGAGGAAAAGGAGAGGAAGGAAGAAAATGGGAAGGAGAGGAAGGAGAGAGGGAAGGATGGAAGGAAGATGAAGGCAGGGGAGGGAAGAAGGATCCCACCCCACAAGCCCCCCCCTCCCAAGAACTCTCCCCCAAAACAGCCTCCCTGCAACTGTATCCCAAGATTCAGCTGCAAAATTCACGCACCAAATTCCCACTAGACCACACAAACCCACCTCAAACCCACGCGGGCGCGACCTGACACACAACCCTGGGACGCTTCCGCAGTGCGCCACCTGCACGCAAAGCCCTGGTCTGCATAAGCTCTGAGGAGAGGATCTCGCCAGGGAGCCAGGAGGCAGCCAAGTCCCCGTCCAAGCTGAGCTGAGCGCAGGGGGCTCCAACCTCGAAGACTCCCAGAATCGAAGGGACTTCCGTCAAAACGGAGAGATCTTCTCAAGAGAGGAAGCAGAGTTGAAGTCCACAAGTCTTGAAGCTGCCAAGGTTGGAGAGCCATGGCTTCGGGGGTCGTGTGAATGCAGGCCTGTGGGGCTTGCACCATCACGGTTTCTAAAGACACCTCTTTACCCAGAATGGGCTCCCCGAGTTCCCCAGACACGGGCAACAAGAGTGGAAGTCCACAATCTTAAAGTCCAAGACATCTTGGCTCAGCCTAGATTCAGACGATCTGCACCAACATTGGTGGCTGAATCTGTTCCTCCAAGCAAGGCTGGGTTTGGCCAAGACTAAACCATGATTCCTTCCTCCATCTGCCCTCTGGGACTCCAGGAGCACATTCTCACCGGTTCTGTGTACAAGAAACCCAGGATGCTTGCTCCAGCCGCTAGCAAATCTGCTTCCAACTGGTGTCTCCGGAGGAAGGTCACAGCTTCCTGGAAAAAAAAAATACTCTTTAAAAAATTAAATTAAAAAAATAA
>BHFT01034886.1:284-16768 GCA_004320025.1 Laticauda laticaudata | reverse complement strand
GATTGTCCAGGGAAATATTTCCTCCCAACAGCAGTGTAAAAATCTTAAAACAACCCTTCCCCTTTAAGAAAGCCAAATCCCAAAAGCTCTGGAAACAGTCTAAGGCTGTCTGCCAAGAATGTAATAAGGGTGGAAAAAAAACAGACGGAGATTGCTTCTAACTACTGGTTCTCTGAACCACTCAGAAAGTTAACAAGGGGTTCTATAGAACCAGATAGAATCAGTAGAATCACACTCTTGCTAACTCTGTAAACCACTTAGAGAGGGCTGTAAAATGGTATGTAAGTCTAAGTGCTATTGCTATTACTAAGTGCCTTGCATATATCATAGTTATAAAGAGACATCTGCCGTTCATTCTATAATTAGTTCAAATGAGGTATCCCTACTTTCAATTCATCCAATGAGAGAACATCATTGGGGAAATTCTTCCTTAAGCCAACTAGGAAGACTGCAGAACTGTGCAAACAATATCTACTACACAGCTGCTTTGTTTTGCAACAGTCAAATAGGATGAACTATATTTTAGAATTTCTGTGAAAAGCATCCTGGATGTGAGAAAGAAAAATGAAACGATATTTGGGGAGGTGTTGGGCATTAAAAGAAAGAAAAAAAAAACTTCTAGAAAAGTTGAGGATGAAATCTGGTACAATATTAATATAAAGATAGCACTTTCCTTTTCTTGCTAGTTCACAATTACATTTCATGTATCTCTTTAAATCCCCAAGAGCTTATGCTGTAATGAAGTAAGCTTCTATCTTATTTACACTAAAAAACAGCTTTAAAATTGGAATGTTCCCAAAACATGCAACATGATTTCCCCCCCAATTCATATATTTCAATAGTTTTACAATTACTTCTGCCCGTAGAATTTTAACCAAAGTTATATTTCAATTACTTCAAAATCACGTTTTTAACATTAAAACACTCCTGCTTTCCTCACTTTCAAGATTGACAGCAGTCTGTGGTTCCTATAAGGATTAGGCTTTCAGTAAATAAACGGATCGGGTTGAAAAATGGGGAATTTAGACTTCAAAATAGTCAAGAGCTTAAAGGCCCTGTCACACTGCCCAACGGATGCAAAACGTTAGTAAAAAGGACACAACGGATGAGAAAAATGTTCACATCATTGTTTCCGCTCTCAGAAGGGGCAACAAATTGCATAACCAGAGTGGATAACATGGAAAGGAATGGACGCGGGAAGGACGCAGGGCGAGTGGAAAGTGGATGCGGAACGGAAGCCCAGCGATGGAGTGAATTGAGACGGGATTGGCAACATCTGCTAGGCTTCCGGGGGACCTCAGCAAGCGGACGCAGAACGGATTAGAGCGGATGCAAGAGTGGATCACAGCGGATGAAGCTGATGCAGAGAGAAGCCTAGCAGATGCACAGCGGAAGCCTAATGGATGCCTAGCGTTAATTGCGATTGCGGGGAGGATGCATTGCGTAAGCCCCGGGATATAGGGAAGCAGCTCGGAGCAGGTCACCATTCAGAGGAAAGACCTGCTGCCACACGGATTGACAGCCTTGCCTGCCCTGCCTGCATGCCTGCCTGCAAGCCTTGATTGCCAGCCTTGCTGCAAGCCTTGCTGCCAGCCTCCATGGCCAGCCTTGCTGTCTGCTGCCTGCCAGCCTTGCTGCCAGCCAGTCAGCTCTGCAGCCTTGGTTGCATGCCTTCCGTGCAAGCCTTGGGGTTCATGCTGCCTGCCAGCCTTCGCCAGCCACTTGGTGCATGCCTCCCTGCCAGCCTTCCTGCCAGCTTGTCCTGCCAGCCTCCCTGCCAGCCAGCAACCCACAACCCTGGGAAGAACAGAAAGCCTCAGCCATCTGCTGCCAGCCCTGGCAAGAGGGACAGGATACCATCTCTGCCCCCGGCCCTCACTCTGGTTCTGCTGGGGCTTCTGCAGCACGGGCTCGCTCTTTCTGGGGCTGGGGCTTCTGCTGTTTCTGCTTCTGGAGGAGCTGATGATGCGGGATGACAGACAAGCATCCCAGGACTAGCCACCTCCAGCTGCGGGACCCTTCACCCTGAGACTGAGCGACCAAGAGGAGTGCCAGAGAATCATTTTTTGTTTACAGTTGTTGTTAATAAACTCTATTTTGATTCACAACACTTGCTTCAATTTTTTTTTTTTTTTAATAAAGTCTTGGTGGAAACTTGTAACAAATGGTTTTAAGCCTTGCATGCTTGTGGGGTGGGTTAAAGATAGCAGTAGTATGGGTTGAGATAGCAGTGGAATGGGCATGGATATCTTTGGTATGGGTAAGAGCTGTGGATAGATAACTCCAGTGCAAGCATAGTTGGACTGGATGGTCCACCTCCCAGGTGCCACTATGCCTTTATATCAATAATAATGTAATCAATCATCCACACATGTAACATAAACACAATCTTTATTAAATGCTCTGTTAATTGTAGGCCCACCCACACATCAATGGCCCAATCTCATCTGTGTGATGAGACAGGCTGAAGGAAGTCATCCATTATATATCTAATCTCTGTCTTGCACTCCACTGCTCCAGCTGGGGGTTTTGCACCAGTGTCTCAGGAGGTTGCGCTGCTTCTTCCCTTAATGTGAGGCTCTGTTGGGGCCTTGCCCATCCTCGAGTGTCTATCAGGTTTCACCCTTGCCTCCATTCCCCAGGCCTCCATGTCCCCATTGCCTTGGTGGAGGTCCACGGAAGCCTGGTTCGTGCAAGACTGGGTAGCGGGTGCGCATGGAGAATTGTGCAGGATGCAGCACAGCTTCCACGATCCTCCTCACGGTCTCTGGGCGTGCTGCATGGTGGGGAGAATCGCTGGAACCTGGTTGGCCAGGAGTGCACGAGGAGAAGGGGTTCTCCACCAACTCTGCCTATGCCCTGGACAGCCATGTAGTTGAAGATCCTCTCTTCACGGGGTGTAGGCATTTGGAGTGTACTGGCTTCAATGAGGTAGGTTGTGAAGGGAGAAGGCGTCATCCCTCACACAATGAAGTAGGCACATCTTTGCGTGTCGTTGGGCAGGGGTCTGGATCTGGGAAACCCCTGATGAGGTTGCGTTCCAGCCCGCTCCTTGAGGTGACTGGCGTTGTTATAACCTGGGCACTCTGAAGACTGAAGCCGCTGCGAAGCATCGATGTACATGAAATCTTGTAGTAGCACTGACCAATAGGTGAAAGAGGATGATGCTGAAGAAGCCCTTGTAAGTCTGAAAATAGTGGACCCCGACTTGGCTGGCGCTTTGTAGGCCACGTGCTTCCCATTCATGGCTCCAACGGTGTGGGGGAAGTTCCACTTCTGATACACTGCTCTGGCAACTTCTCTTCCAGCCTTCTTTCGTGGGGGGCACTGGAGGAGCCCCTCCTTGTATTCTTCGATGATGTCCTGCACCACTTCTCTGACGCACCAAGAGTGCTGATGGTGTTTTGTGTGGCCCCTCAGCCGTACTGCAGGCTCCTGTATGTAGGTCCTGAGGCCAGGTGGCGCAGAGTCAGTGCCACCTTCAGCCCAGGTTCCAGGCTGGGCCGGAAGTTGGTGTTTGCCTTGGTCAACTTTGGTGTCAGCCGCCTGCACAACTTCATCAAACATGGCTGGAGACATCTCTCTATGAAGTTCTGGAAGCCCGAAGTGTCTTCGTTCCTGAGCTCCACCATCAGCTTGTTTGTACAGTCCGTCCTCTGCTCTTCTGGTGAACCATCTTCCGTACCCAGACGCTTCTTGGCTGCCTCTTTTTCTTCCCGTATGTAGAGTTCACAGAGCGCCTGTAGATGGCTTCGCACTGTTGCAGAACGATGGTGGCTGCCAAAAGGACTTTGTTACGATCCATGGTGGATGATTGACTGGATGGAATAGCAAGAGTCAGATGAAAACGGCAGAGGTCTGCACCTCAGGGCTACTGTTCTGAAAGTGGAATCCAGATGAGATTGCTCCCCTTTTTATAGCAGTATAAGGTTTTCCCCTAGGTGCCTCGGTTGCAGTCCTCTAGGCATCCGCTAGAACTCCTTAATATCCGAGATAGGGTCCCCTCTGCAAACATTTTTTCCATTTACATGCTTTGTTTCCATGCTGCATCCGCTAGGCATCTGTTTCTGCATCCGTTCCGCGTCTGTTCCGCTTCCTCCCTGCGTCCGTTTACTGCTGGAGTGGATGGAGTTGCGTGCATGCAGCAGCGGATGCCTAGCGGATATAGTGGATGCGTAATGGAGTGCAGAAGCGGATGCGTAGCGGATGCATAGCGGATGCAGAACGGACGCATTGGATACATTTTCTGCTCAAAAGTTTTGTGCAGTCTCAAAACTTTCTTGAGTGGATGAAACGTCAATAAACGGATGCTGGGACGGATAGAGAGGAAGCAAAACATATGCACGTGAGTACAGAACGGATGCATCGCGTTAATCAATGGATGGCAAGTGTTTCTCTCCGTTTTACATCCTCTTTCCATCTGTTGGTGCAGTGTGACAGGGGCTTAACATATCGGCTGACTGTGTTTTGCATGTGTGGATTCCCACCCCCCCGGGTTCAAGCAAATCTAGGTTATCCTGCAAATGTTATTGCTTGCAATATCCAAATCCCTGGCACAATGTTTTCCCCTCTATATAATACACTTTGAATGAGGATATAGGAGTTCAATGCCATGCTAGTTTAGGAAGAAAAGACAAATGTGTTCCGAAATGAGATACAACTGTGTAAGAAATGTTCACGAACAATGAATGGGATTCTTTGCATGGAAAAGGTGACCTAGAGACATCATTAAAGGAAATTGCTTTGATTTCATGATAAAGTTCAGGCAACAAACCTCCACCCTCTAACTTCTCCCCCAAGAATTTGACCCGTAATTGTTTTATCATCTAAGAGACGAAGTAGTGATTTTATTACAGTTGGCTGATGCGTTAGCCTAGAAACAAAGGAAATCATCAAGCAAACAAAAGGAGAATTCAAAAACCAAATGGGACATTCATTTATTCACGTAGGTCATGCTGCAGAATTGAGATTCAATTAATGAATTAAGTAATAGACATTATAAGGTTCAAGTCATTCTCCATGTCAGCCTTTGCTAAGTTTGACTAGAGGCTTCCATCCTTAAATATGCTGTTATTGGGATTAAACTACTCCTAGAGGTTAATCTAATCCAGAAAATATGCCAATTCTACTACATGTGCAACACTATGGAAGTGTTGCACATGTGCAACAATATCTATGGAAGATATGGCTATATGAAAATGCAAGCACTATGAAATAAATGGATTATAATCATTGATTGTTGGTAGATGTATTGGAAATAAATTAATAGACCTAATTGTCTACAAATAATACACCTTTCCAATACCAGAAATCACACAGAAATATAGTCATTTCATATAATTATTGTAGTGCAATATAAACCTTTTATTCTATACATTTCTAAACTAATAGTTTTGACTTAATCTCTTTGAATGTTAAAATGTATTCTAAACCCATAACTCATTAGCATTTTAATAGGGTAAACAAGAATATCATGAGAGGGTTCACAAACATTTGAATTCTTCAGAACTTGGCATGAAAATCATTGCGAAAATCAGGGATTGGTGGAAAGGGGAAAATATAGGCAACACCTTTCAGCAATGAAGGTGAATTTGTAGATCTGTCTTCAGGTAGACTGTATGGCTTGAATGCTTAATTACTTCCGCACACCACAGGAGAAAGAAAATAGTTACTTTTCCTAGCTCTGACAATTCAGTCTTGCCAGTCTGGAGACAATTTTTTTTGAATGGTTTTCTCTGTCTCTCTCTTTCTCTCTCTTGCAAGTGAATGTTGCTTAAGGATTTAATCTCACTTGTGTTCACATATCCTCTCATCTCAATACATTTGTTGTGTTTGCAAAATATGCAGTAGAATGGCAAGGCCAAGGAAGAAGCAATATTCACAGATTTTCCTGCTGTCCTCCATTATGCAAAACAGCAGAGAAGAAAATTGGAGTGTTTGGTGGGGTGCACTGCATTTTGGAAGAACTAAAAAAATGTTTCATATTTCCTTCTGAAAGTTTGGAACAAGTAGGCTGTCAGTCAGTGGTTAAGAATGGAAGGAAGATGTTGGATATATTAGATCAAGCCTAATATTTCAGACCATGGAGACGTAAACCATAATGTGGACTACCTAAGACTACCTAAGTGTTGCCATCTAAAACATTACTGTCCATCAGCAAACAAATAATCTAAGAATGGCAGCAAAAGACCAAATGTTGCTGATTCCATAACAGAATTAGTTTAAAACACTGAATAGATATCATTGTGACTTGAATAGAGAAATTCAGAATGAATTAGGTATGTTGAATTATTACAAGTTTCTACACTGAAAACTAGTTTATCCTGAGAATAATGGAAGGATCCTGTTGCCCACAGCCCAATCTGCTATAGCAAATATTTTTCTGATATGTGTTTTCCTTTCACATGAAAAGGGATATATGACTGCCTACTAGCCAGTTTGCAAAGTGTGAAGGAAGATTTCCTTCCCATATACCCTTAAGCCAGCTATCAGTAGCATGTAAGAGAGTAATCTATCAGAATGGTATATTTGTCCCATTCCCGTAAGGAGAGAGAGAGAAAGAGTGGGAGGGAGAGAGGGAGGGAGAGAGAGAGAGATGTTACATTATGATATGTCATTGCTATGTAAGAGGGCTTACAGCACTAAACCTTAAGCACTATATAATGCAATGGCTCCTGAATTCAATTCTTTACAGAAGGTTTGAATCCTTTTTATAGGTTTGAATCCTCTAAACAAAAAAAGATATGTATATGTATGTCTGATGCTGAATGAAACTGATCACAAACTGCCTCCTGGTATTCACAGAAGTTGTGAATGTTCCAACACTGTAAGCTTTTAAAAAGAGATTGGACAACCATTTGTCTGAAATGGTGTAGAGTTTCCTGCTAGAACATGAGGTTGGATTAAAAGAACTCTAAAGTCTTTTTCAGCTCTGTTACTTTGTTATACTTATTTAATATAAAATCTGTCCTGTATTGAGGAAATGATACATAAACAGTAACTTATTGTTTTCTTTGTAAAACTATTGCTAATTCTTTATAACTTGACTTATATATTTTATTCTAGTTAATGCTAATTTCCAATTTAATCTTGCATCAATTTTGAAATCTTCTGAAGGGGAAAAAATTCAAAATTTCCATGCAACATTTCCTTATAAGTACGTATATGTGTGTCAGTAGTGGGATTCAAATATTTTTGCCACTGATTTGGTGGGCGTGGCTTGGTGGATGCGCTTTGCATGCGTGCACACACTTTGCGTGCATGTGTGTGCCAAATGTGCAGTCTGCACAGGCGCAGAAGAATTTGCGCAAGGGCAGAGGTGTTCTAACTTGCCTCCTGCAAGCCTTCATGATCCCAGTTGCTTCAACAGCTGCTGCATGGCACTGTTCTTTGCCATGCAAAGCAGCTGTGCTTCAAATTCAGTGGATAAAGGTGAGTATGGGAGACCAGGTGGGTGGGTGGGCCCAACAGCAGAGCGGCAGAGAGAACTGGTTTGGTCTCCACTGCTCATCATTGCTACTGACTCTCCAGAACCATGATGAACTGGTAGAATACCACCAGTGATGTGTGTGTATAAAATATCCTAAATATAAAATTTTGAATAAAATACATGAGGAAATTATTTAGCAAATACAGATATTTAGATATGTTATATTTAGGCTTTCCCATAAAGACTTTAGTCTTCTAAATTATTATTTGTTTAGGACAAGAAGAAAGTTTCCCAATTTCAACCTAAGCTCTTATTTTTTAAACCTGTACTGGTAAAGGCAAAGCTATCAATGGAACAGGAAACTGGAATGTGATGACCCAGGGTGGGATGCAAAATAAACAAAGTCACAAAAACAGGTGAAGCCCCTTTTATTCCTTCAACTTGGCTTTACAATTCCAAGTATCTTTGACTGGAGACAAAAAACTCCTACAAGCAGTTATGAAAAGGAGGAAATGCCATTTAAACTAAAAATGCCTATAAATTATAAATAGCAAAAACAACACAAATCACACTGAAGCAATTAAGGGAACCAGGCAAGATAAGGGCTTGAAGATGTCCAGAGATCCGAATACACACTGGGAAGGATGCCAAACTCAGATAGGAATGGACAGACGAGAGATATTTTCATGCTTTGTTTTCAGCATTGGCCCATACTCATGTCCGTCCTTTTAACCAATTCTCACAGCTTCAGCCCATGAAGACGATCAAGGCCCTTTCCTCCCCCATAGACCACGTCATTCATGTCTCTCCTTTATCCTCTCCTCCCTGCATGCCCTAGGATGGAGAGGGGATGGGCCTGGGTCTTCCTCTGACTGCACAGCTGGCCTCTGCCCTTCCCCAGCTTCCTCTACAACCTCCAGAGCCACACTTCCACTCCCTGTCAGCTGTTCCTCCTATCCCTCGGAGTCAGACTCCACCACGGGCATGACATGGAAGCTCCAGTATCTTCATCCTTTCACTCTTTAACAAAAACTTTTAAACCCTTGACACAGGCATTTTACATATAATCAAGGTACAAAAAATAAAATAGGATCATATTTCTTGTGAAAATGAAAGGATGCGTTATGCAACATACAAGAATATGATCCATCATTATGGAAAAGAAGTAATATCGTTACAGTAGTCTAAAGCAGTTGTGTTTCACCTTTTTTCTTTTAAACAAAAACATTTTTTTTCCCCTATTGTCAGAAATAAAAGTCTGATTAAGTTTAGTTTCTCTTCCAAGCATGTAAGCATTTGCAGTGGATTCTGTTTCATGAAACGGTTGAATGCATTCTGCTATTTTTGTTATTCCCTTTCTTTGGCCATATTGGTGTAAGGATATACACTGGAGAAATAAAGACTTCAATTTGAGCATTCAAGCAAAAATATCTAAAAATGCTTTGACATCACAAAAATAGGTTGTAACTGACACAGAAGAGAATCAAACTGAAGATGGTTACGTTATCATACACACTTGTAGCATTTGGCATTTTATTTACATTGAGAGGAATACCATGCTGCATTTTATCACTTATGATCACTACATCCATGAATATCATATGAATGCTTAGCACAAATCAAGTCAAATATTCCTAGGAAATGTTTTAATTATAGCACAAACTAGCAAAGGATTTCTTTTGAATTTCTGATTAATCAATAGCTTTTCTCCAGGCTTTCCTTGATTCCATATCTTTCTGAAAACAAGCATTTTAGTTAGTCAGTCCATAACCCATTGTGTTAAGAATAAAGTCTGACTGCTGTTGGTCAAACAAGCCCATTGTGGTTAAGAATAAAAAGTCAAATAACATGAATAGTTACAACAATAATAAAATACAGTACTGATTATTGCCAGCCAACATAGCACTCTTAGCTACCTTGTAGCCAAATCATACTTTATCATACTAAGATAAATAATTAAACATTTTTGTGTAATCGTTCAGGAAATAAATTCCTACTTGGCTATCTGCTTTCGTGTCTATTCCTAAAAACTATCATGTGATAAGAAGTCATGAAGCCACACAACTGAGTAATTTTACTACATTTTATATCACTTGTCCTTGAGAATTTCAATATCCTATGTTGGGGGAAGGGAGATTTACCTCATTTTATTTTCAGGGTGTAAAGATAGTGACCTAATAATACAATGACCCCATCAATTAAGCAAATGTATGAACTTGAGTTGTTCGGCACTGTAAATATGTGGGCTTATTGCTTGATCTAGTTTAGTATGAACCACACTAGATAGCAAAGAGTCTAAACTTTTAATCAGAATCGAGCTGGAGGGGACCTTGGAGATCTTCTAGTCCAACCTCTTGCTGAAGCAGGAAACCCTATACCATTTCAGACAAGTGGCTGTCCAGTCTCTTCTTAAAAACCTGCAGTGATGAAGTACCCACAACTTCTTAAAGCAAGCTGTTTAATTGTTCTCACCATTAGGAAGTTTTTTGGCAGCCCTTCAAATCCTGGAACACAGCTAACATGTTACCCCAGTCCTTCTTTTCTCTAGACTAGCCATACCCAGTTCCTGCAATCATTCTTCTTTTAGTTTCCAGGCTTACCTTTGCCAGATTGATAAGAACATTTGCATTTGCAAGAACATAAGAACATTACTGAATACTTTATTTAGCCAAGTGTGATTAGACATAAGGAATTCGTCTTTGGTATAGAAGCATTCAGTGTACTTACCAAGCAGCAAAGAGAATAATGATAATAATACTAATAAAAGGGGCAGTAAATGAGATAATTAGTTTTCCCTTTACAAACTACCCCAGTGATAACTGGCTTCAATCCAAGAATTACATTTAAATTTGTTGAAAATGATTTTTCCTTATGAAAAATGGTTTGTTCTATCCAGTTAGAATTGTTAAGTAAACTTTGAAAAAATTAAAGATAATTAAAAATAAGTTTAATAGGTTTTTAGAGTTATTTTACACATAAAGCCAGATGTTGATTTTGCATTTCTGAATCTACCCTAAAGGAGCAGCTATAATGATAATCATGTGATATACCACAGCAGCTGGTGATCTCACTCTACATTGGTAAATATGCATTATCATAGTGTTCCTAGAAAAAAGAATGCACTACTTCATTGCAAATATTGTATATCTCTCGGGAACACTAGTAATTATATACTATTCATTTTAATTCTACTATATTATTTACTAATAGGGCAATTAGCTCAAGCTGATACCAACAGATCTGTAAAGATAAATAAATAAATATCAGAAATAATTCCCAAATGTACTAATCAAGGACCAATAGTGAAGTATACAGGGAAACATACTCTATAACAGACAGGTGTAGAAAAATGCAGGTAGTCATCAACTTATGGCCATTCATTTAGTAGCCTTTTGAAGTTATGGCCTTTAAAATCTCAAAGTTGTGGACATTGCAGTGCCCCCCACATTTACATGGTCAAAATTTGGATCCTTGCCAATCCAATAGCAACTTATGGCTGCAGGGGCACTTCAACTGCCCACACCTACATATCTTCTCTTTATCTATGCCCCTTTGGTGCCTTGACATCCATGGTCCTGGCACCCTAGATCAGCAGTCGCCAACCGGTGGGCTGCGAGAAAATTTTGGTGGGCCGCAGAGAAATCTCACCCCCAGAGCACCCCACAAAGCAATTAATCCAGGCTGCACAGAAACACAAAGCTGCACCGCCCACATGGCCCACAGGAACCCTCCCGTCCACTCAATCCTTTCCTGGTAAACTTGCCTGCTAAATTGCTATTTTTCCTTTTTCCGACCATCATCTGTTCTGCCATGCTGGGAGATTTAGATTAGCTAGGAAGCAGAAGATGGTTGGATTTCGTGCTTTCTAGCTAGTCTTTAAATCTTCGGGTCAGCACAGCTGAATCTCCCTTAGGACTGAAGGTGTGATTGCAAGCAAATTCAGTGCAGACTCACGGCAAGCAAATTTGAGAGACTGAGCTAGCCAGTGGCAGATAGATAGATCACTGAATGATTCTGTGAGCAACTCAATCTGCCTGTGCTTTTGCCCTGAATTTTGCTCTTTTTCAAAATTAAAAAATCTAATATTTACATGCATCGTGTGTTGTTTGTTAAAGGCCCTGTCACACTGCCCAACGGATGCAAACGTTTGTAAAAAGGACACAGCGGACAGACAAAAATGTTCCATCCGTTGTTATCCGCTCTCAAAAGGGGCAAAAATTTGCATAAGCAGAGCGGATAACACGGAAAGGAAGGGACGGGGGGAGGACGCAGCGCGATGGAAAGCGGATGCAGAACGGAAGCCTAGCGGATGGAAGCGGATGCAGAGCAGATGCAGAGTGGATTGCAGAGCCAGATGCAGAGTGGATGCGTAGAGGATGCAGAGCGGATGCGTAGCGGATGACGCGGATACGTAGCTGCATCCGCTTTCATCCTTTCTCCGTCCGTGCCTACTAATGCTGCACATCCGTTCCGCTTCCTCCCTGCATCTGTTTACTGCTAGAACGGATTTGACTTGCGCGGATGCGCAGCGGATGCCTAGCGGATATAGCAGATGCGTAATGGATGCAGAAGCGGATGTCCCCGTATGCCTAGAGGATGCAGAATGGATGTATTGGATACATTTTCCGCTCAAAAGTTTTGAGCAGCTCAAAACCTTCTGAGCGGCATGAAATGTCAATAGACGGATGCTGGACGGATAGAGAGGAAGCAAAACGGAGGCAGCGAGTACAGAACGAAGCATCGCGTTAACCAATGGATGACAAGTGTTTTTCTCCATTTTACATCCTCTTTCCATCCATTGGTGCAGTGTGAACAGGAGCTTAATTTTAATGAGTTTGCTTGCATGCAAATTGTTCTGTATAACCTTGGAAGGTTCCAAGTAAGTCAATGTCTGAATGGCCAAAAAAGGCCAGTAGAACAATCCAAGAAGCCGCTCAAAGGTGGCAAGATAAATTAATGTCATTGGCTACAAGTCGGCAAGGGCAAGGCTTCTATATAAAAGGCTGCCAACGGCTTGAGCCAATGTTCTGTTACTTGTTGCTGTTAACACGAATAAAGAGCTGTTAGTTGGAACTTGGTCTCATGCACTTCTTTTCAGACGGAACACACAAATTTTATGTTGACAGACTGAGCTAGCCAATGGCAGATAGAATAAATCTCTGAATGAATCTGTGATTCTGTGAGCAACTCAATCTGATTTGCCTGATTTTGGGTAAAAGTTGCTCTTTTTAATAAAAAAATCAATATTTATGTAAATATTTATAATATTTACATACAAGCCATCCTAGCCATCACATACCCCAAAGCTACACCCACAAATTAGGCCACACCCACAGAACCAATTTAGTGGTCCCTGGGATTCAAATTATGAGTTTGGTGGTTTCTAAGGTCCACAATATTGGCGACCTGCCTAGTATGACCATCACAATCCTATTTTCCACCATATCCAGCCAGAACTTTGTACAAATAGTTGCCGGCCACATGAGGTTTCTTCCTGGATTGTAAATAGCAGTTATTTTTGAGACCTGAGGAAGATGGCATCACGTGCGCTAGCTGTTACTTCAAATGGGCAGCTTCATCAACAGTAGGAGCAAGACAATGACAAAGGTCAACTGAAATGACAGAGTGCAGGATGGCAATGCACTTTGGTGCACTTTGGAGTGCAGGGTGGCAAGAGCAACTGCAGCTGGGACTGGACTGAGGCTGTGTGACTTTCCTGGTGTCACAGAGCATTTGGATCAGGTTAAGGCTAATATTCATGCTGTTCTTCTTGCAGCCCCAAAGCTGTAATGCACCAAGAAATCTCTTGAAATGGATGTGAGAAATGACCTTGGTAGATGGAGTAAGAGATGCTATCTAAAGGCCCTGTCTACACTGCCCAACAGGACTGCAAAACGTTTGTAAAAAGGACACAGCAGACGAGAAAAATGTTCCATCCGTTGTTATCTGCTCTCAAAAGGGGCAAAAAATTTGCATAAACAGAGTGGATAACCAGGGAAAGGAACGGACGGGGGGAGGACGCAGAGTGGATGGAAAGCGGATGTGGAACGGAAGCATCTTTTGCATCCTCTAGGCCATCCCTAGACATCCTTAATATCTGAGATAGGTCCCCTCTGCTAATGTTTTTTCTTATTTTAAATGCTTTCTTTGCGTGCTGCATCCTCTTTCATCTTTCTCGTCCATGCTACTAACGCTGCACGTCTGTTCCGCGTCTGTTCTGCTTCCTCCTGCGTCCGTTTACCGCTGGAGCGATTCGAGTTGCGCGGATGTGCAGAGGATGCCTAGCGGATATAGGGATGCGTAACGGATGACAAACGATGCAGAACGGATGTCCCCCGTATGCCTAGCGGATGCAGAACGGACGTGTTTTGATACATTTTCCACTCAAAAGTTTTGAGGCAGCTCAAAAACCTCTTTGACGGATGAAATCGTCAATAGACAAGCTGGACGGATAGAGAGGAAGCAAAACGGAGGCAGTTAGTACAGAACGGAAACATCGCGTTAACCAACGGATGGTTAGTGTTTTTCTCTGTTTTACATCCTCTTTCCATCCGTTGCTGCAGTGTGACAGGGGCTTTAGGATTATAGGGTTACCACATTAGAATTCTAGCAAGTAATTAGTGTAAAACAAGATTTTATACAAAGGCAATATATGTAGGCAAATTTCTATTTCTTCCCATTTTTATTTTCTGCAGAAGTGAGATGAACTTTGCTTCTCTTGTGAAGATGAGGCAAGCTGTATCTGTTTAACATTTGCATAACTGATAATTATTATTTTTTCACTTTTAGAAATAATTCCCACCCTTTGTAAAAAAAAATAATGACAGCTGTCTGTATTTTAAAAGGAAAACTGGACAGATTTGTGAAGGATGTGATTAGTATTGTTTACTCGACTTGATGGCCAAACTCAAAGGCAACATACCTAATATACAAGTTCCTCGAGAATAATAGTGATCCTACAGGATGCCTCTAGCTGATCATTTTCTGATATTTTTGAAATTTTGTCTGATGCAATAGGGCTTCTATTAATTACTTATGAGCAAAGGTAGAATTGGTCAAAGCTGTGATGATGATGATGATGATGATGATTTAGAGATATAAAGAAATGGAAACATAAAAGAGCCATTTATTGGCATGCTCTCCATTTTTTTTCCTTATAGAGCATGAAAAAATTCAGGACCAAAGAAGTGATGAATCCAAGAACAAATATGATTCCATTTTTATTTGTTATTCTATAACAAAAGTTATATTTATGCAAGGTATACAATGATACTAGACTTAAATCCCATGCCACACAATGTAACTTGTCTTAATTATCCTTCTTGGGCTGGAAAAAATGTACAGTATATGCTAATTGATAATCTCTTGGAAGCATCTAATGGAAATATAAAATATATGCAAAACTTTCCTGACATAGGTTTTTTAAAATATATTTTGATTAGAATCAATATAATAGAACAGTGAGAGTTTCACACATTTACAAGAGACTTATTCAGGTCTCTAGGGTACATGGAAAGTCAAACAAGTAAATCTTGGCTAACAGGATGCAGTTTAATTTAACAACAATTAGTTTTAATAGATGAAATTGAAATTAGTTTTCCTTGCTTTCTTTATGAATAAATCTAAGAATTACTCATTTGGAGCTGTTTTTGTTTTGCAATATGTACAATCTAAAGGCAGAATATTTCTTGTCTTCTGTAAATTGCTACTCTAACTCATCACTATCTCTGAGACAATAAACTATTTCTATTCTCTTTATTGCTTCAATTTTTTTTTTCAAAAAATATGTGGTATGTAAGATATTAATGCAATAGTATAGATGAAATAATTAAACTTGAAATACGGTGCCACTTAAAAAGTGTTTAATATTGTTTAAGTGATTATTTAATGGGACTATTTGGGATAATTTATTGCAGTTTCCATTTTATAATTATTGCAATGGTTCTCTTGACCCAAGCCACCTAGGATAAAATCCACAGCTGTTCTGGAAAACTATTATACTTTATGAATTCACTAATCAAAAACATTTTTTGTTCATGAAGGGAATCTTATATCTGAGTCAGAAACCTGATCAGCAGCTGTCTTCCCAGTAGATGGCAAGTTTGCTTCATAATACAAATGTAATGAGACACTGCATCATTTTTCTTTCTTAATAAAATCTAAACAGAAGCTCCAGCTTCCCACATACTGTACAGAGATTGGTGGCAACGCTGAGTAATCCAGGCAGTAAATATAGCATCTTCTTATCCAAATTAATTACAGTTACCAGAGTAAGCCCTATTTTCTATTAATTATAGTTATGTGAACTAAAGTGAAGGCAATAATGTCATAACTAAAATGTCACAACAGATGGGAATAGCACAATTGTGTACAATTGTGCTTGTCTGTTAGTAGGGTGAATATAGATTTCTATGAAATAATGGATGTGAAACATTCATGAATTAAGTTTAGGAAAAAACAGAAATGAAGTATAGTCAAATTAGTTTGAATTAAATCAGGTTTTTGTTTTGTTCTTCATAATTAGAAATTAGTCCAGCTTTACCTGAACCAGCCATATCAATGTAATCAATTATGGCTCTCTATAGACAGCATAAGTGACATGTTGGGTTCTTGAAGTTCTCTGACCTTCATTTTATTCTGACAGATAGTTCATTAAACATCTGATAACATCATTAATGTGCAGAGGAGTTTACTGGATGTTTACCTGTGGGAGATTACATTTTATTGGCTGTTAACATGTGGGAGCTTATCCTATGAGTTTTAATTGGAGTATTGTTTTTTATAATTGATTGTTCTTTGAATGGGTGATTATTTCTTCCTTGATTTTTCCTGTTTATCTAATGCTGATGCCTGTTTCTCAAGGTGTTGGAATGGCTTGCCTTCAGAATTCATGGGTGCTTCATCACTGGAGCTTTTAAAGAAGAGTCGTGACAGCCATTTATTTGAAATGACATCACATGTCCCAACTGAGCAAAAGATTGGACTAGAGAACATCCAAAGTTACTTCCAACTGCTATTCTATTCTATTCTATTCTATTCTATTCTATTCTATTCT